>JAMBLF010000947.1:0-163572 GCA_030578115.1 Leucoptera coffeella | reverse complement strand
ATGTACTTAAATTGGTCTTAGTTCTATGTACTCGTATGAGATTGTTGATTAAATTGTTTATACGATTTATGTACAGGCTAACTTTGCTTAGAACAGTTAAATATTATAACAATAAGAACTGAAATAAATAACCTCTGCCATTGTTACAATGAATTTCCTTTAAGAGGAGTTGTATAGATCACGGACCCCTATACATATATCATCGCTTTTATTAAATCTATATATCGCTGCATACACACTCAACTGTAACGATAAACGCGTATACATTCTTTGCTTATATAAGAATCTTACCGAGTTTGTTTACAACCTTAAACAAAACAATAAAACTACCTCTTCATCCAAATCTTTCCGAGAAATCTTAGTCAATGTTTGTATTCAGGTACTAATCAACTATACACACTTGGCATTTCAAAACCTCAATACTGCGAAAAGCATTACAATCAATTTCTTTCGGTGTGCATCTCAGTACCGTATGACCTTTTCACCTCTTACACAGCATTGGAAAATGTACCTTAGAGCTTTGTCTTAAGGTCTATCCTGCATTACCTGGCCTTGGGTTGTGGTTTGGTATCGGGCGATTAAATATCTTCGAGATTAGATTCTGATGTACTGGGGTTAAGATAATTGTAAGTTGGTGCGCCTGCAAATATTTGTGTACTAGTAAACACAGGTTTTATAGTACTTTGATGTGAATTTGTTCACCTATTTTGTTTAATACAAATATTAAGAAGTGGAGGGAAGTATAAGACAATTGGCATCTATTTATCTATCAACAAGGTTAATTAATTGATGTTTTCTTATGTACATTTACATTCACCTCCTTTAGTCCCTTTCGGAGTGGACAGAAATTTGGAGATATTACATCTTCTAGGTAACTTTTAGCGTTATATAGCGGTTGTGAATGACTTATGCAACATTGGTAACGGGTTAGCCCATCGCCCAATAGATCCCATTTGCCCCAAGTTTAGTCGCCTCATACGACATGCCGAGAAAAACGGCAGCTAGTTCTTTCTTTACACGTCCTAAACTAACACGGGACAATACATATGTCTTCACATCCATAATATGATAACAATGATCAAACTGTTATACATGTTGAACACCCATGTTTTCCCTACCCCAAAAGGTAAATAAGACGTGATTATATGTGAAGAGACGTAAGATTATCACAGACTTTCATCAATGCTCATTCACGGATTTACAAAATGAAACAACTATACGTAATAAGGAGAAAATGAAAAAAAAACTTTCTCTCAATTACGAATAAAAAGTCACGTATGCAGAAGACAATCAAAATAATGAAAAAGTCAAAAAGCGTGACCGTACGCACTTTTTTATTTTAATTTGTAATAATTAGTAATTATCCTGCATTTGCATAATGCTATTCAGTTTCACTAACAACAGTATAGCCGCGAAGATACTCGTTCGTTCATCAGAAGCATTGTATCTGGGACCTTAGACCACTAATGGGTTTTAGCACAAACGCATTTCAATATCAGATCAGTAATAGGGTGAAGTTAGTAGTGGATGACCAAAAGTATCAAAGATGACCATTTAAATAGGCATTAGTGTAAAATTTCGCTTAAAAAATGTCGAAATTTGTCACTTTTGCCAATCCACTACCAACTACACACTATTTCTGATCTGATATTCAACTGTTATTTTGCAAAAAGCATTAGTGGACTAAGGCCCCTGAACGGATTATAGGAGATCGGAGATTACGGTTTCCTTAGAAACCTACTTAACGCTATGTATAAATAGTCAATATATATGTGTGAACGGGGATTTACTTAACATCTGTATACTGACTATTTAGTTAAATGTGGGCTTTGAGTGACCAAACATCTTGGTGAGTGTTACCAATAAAAATAAATTTAATTCATTTTGTTCCTAATCACATATTAAATATGACTGAATGTACGTCGGAACATTACATTGTGTTTACTCCTTAGCTGATTATAGACGTGAGTTTATGTATCTGTATTTTGTCGATTTCATAATTGTTTTTGTCATTTTGTTCGCAAGTGAGTGACATAAAATTTAACCATGAACTAAAACTTTAAAAATCCCTAGTCCTTTATTTTACATACATATATTCTCGCCTCCACATCCCTAAGCAGATTGGCAGAGACTATCGATCGCCACTTGGACTGATCCTGACAAATCTCTCTTATTTCACTCGCACCCATTAACCTTCTCATACATGCTCTCCTCTCCTTCACACTGCGTACACCCTCCTTCATTTTCTAACAACAAATCGGGAAGAACGGCAGCTAGTTTATATTCTATATACGTCCTAGACTAACAGGGGACGTATATTAGGTATGGAAATAAGGCTGTTGCTTCATCCATACAGCTCGTGGTTGCCAGTGGGCCAAAGGTTACGAAAATCACAAGACAAATGACAAGGGACACGACTGATCACTATTTGATAGCTGTTCAACAGTTTGATAGTTTCTCAACACTTTTATACCTATACATACATATAGACACCCTATAGAAATGTAGGCCGAGATCACAAGTTACCGTCTTTACAGATCCTTACAAATCCTTTTAGTCATATTGACGTCCATACACCTTCGCATACAAACTTGGTGGTTAGATACTTTGACGTCAACCCATTTTTAGGAATTGTTACTTATAAACATAACATACGCCTCACGACTTATGTATAGACACTCATTTCTTATTGTGTCGCGGGAGTCGTACTTATCTCCGAAATTTTGAAGGCTTGTCAGGTATGGGTGTCTCAAAGTCCGCGTTTCCCTAGACACACAGCACCCATTACTAAACTATGAACTATTTTATACTACAGTTCGTATATCAGGGCATGTATCCAAACAATTTTGGACTCAAAAAACCTTCAATACTAACTAAGTAATGCAAATATTGACCAAGGAAATATAACCGAATATACGTTTGTAATTCAACTCAATTACAAAGTTGAGTAAACATTTCGCTTACCTTAATAGTTATCCATTAAGCCATTTTAAATACGTATTATTATGTTCATTTCGCAACAGCCAAGGTTATGTAGCAGCTGGTCGTACAGATTAATCATAGAATGGAGTGTAGTACTTTCTAATTGTACCAGTAAAGCTACGGACATTGAAAAGGATACGAAGGTTATATATTGAGGCTTTTAAAATAAAAAGTAGCTTGCTTGTTAGGATATAGGATTGGGAAATTTCCGGGTTCAAATTTCCAATTGGTATACGTATTAATGGAGTATAGGTATGTGTTTATCTAAGTTTTAACTGCGTTTTCATCACAATATACATATATTATTGGGACTTTTAACTTCTTTACTTCTGATGTAAGGAAAAAGCAAGGGTTTTCACAATTAGTTAAAAGGGTTGGCGCAAAACCGAAATAAATTCAATAAAATTCTGCATAGTACAAAAATCTTACCAAGAGTGCAGCAGGGATTATCTTGGTAAATATAATACAACATTCAGAGCCTAAGGTACGAGTACATTAATAATAATAATAAGCTTTTATTCATTAAAACACATTCACATACACAGACAGGAAATTAAAAAAAAAGAGAAAAGGAGTTTATACATGTAAGTTAATAAATCCTACTTGTGCATGTCATTGCCCAGTGAAATGGTCCCAGCTCAGCATATATACAATGATTGAAGTACAATTACTGCGCTGATCTTATGCTAGAACCATTACTCTTTCAAAACTATTCAAAATATTACCATGACATAATCTGTAACAACTTTGAAACTTAATAAAACTCTCAATTTATCACAGAATCACAATTACAAAATTTCGTTCCCAAGAATCAATAAAACTAGCTACCGAATGAGAGCGAAATACCAGTAATACCAATGAAGCAATCGTGTTAAAACATAACAAGTACGCCAATGACATACATGCTCATATATTAGTAACAGTAACAACAATTTTAGTAATGTACAAGTTTAGTGGTTTAACTAGTTTTCGATACATATTTGTTGAAACGAGTATTGTGGACCGAATTCATTTATTTGCTCAATACATTCCTAAATACTTCAATGTTAGCACCTACTTGTATCCATATTAATGATATCACATACCTGATCGTTATACTTAACTTACACAGATATATTACATACCTATAAGTTCCTAACGGAACAGGCAGAGACTATTGATCACCACCTGGCAACGATCCTGACAAATCTCTCTTGCTTCACTCACACCCATTAACCTACTCATACATGCTCTTCTGTTCCTCACACTACGCCCGCCTTGAGAAGAATGTTTCCTATATGATCTGTATAAGTTGGACGCGGTCAATATCAGTAAAAACTAAGCTTTTCTTTTGCTTTCCTGTCTAGTAATTGATTATGTATTAATCTATCGATAATAAGTATATATTTCTTAAATATATGTTGACTAGTACGCTTAACATAAGACTTTCATGAACTTAGCAAGAGGCTAGTTCAATTACTTTATTAGTGTCATAAATATTATTATTAAATCAGTATTTTGTATAAGTTAATATTTTAGGACCGTGAACAACAATGACTTAATGACTAACCCAAAAGTGTTTACAACCACGACTACATTATAAAATAAATGCACAGTAATTCCCCAGTCCCATTTAACATAAAACTTGGCAGTTAACATTACGTCAATTGGTGAGAGTTTACTAGCCGTTTAACTAACTACTTAACTTACCCACGCATATCTTAGTCACTTCTTTCGACATTTACAGCAATGGCAACTTGTATTTGCATGGAACAAAGCCTGAATATTCTTATTAAAATAACAGATTTTGGTATATAATATGTAATGAAGTAAAATCCACTTATTTTATCTTCTCATTTCGTTATGTTTCAAGCTTATAACTCGCTGAATGTGTATTAAATCTTGAAAAAATTAACTCCTTGATCATCTATATTCAAATTATCGAATCATCTATATTCAAGGTAGTGTCATTTGTAACAAACTGGAGATAGGTTCATAGTTAAATAGATTCCATTTTCTTAAGTTCCTGGGTGACATCTTACATCTAAATTTATAATGCTATTGTGATAATATTATAAGCCATAATTAACATTTTTTATATTTATTTTATACAAAGTTAGTTTTAAATATCTATAATCTTTTATAAAAACAACACAAAGATAATCACTCATCACCCCATAGAGTTACAAAAGCACATATGTAAACGTGTAAAACATATGTATGTTCATTGTACATTGTTGTTTCCAATACGCCAATGACGAAAGGACGAAATTGTAGTTCCGTTAACACATGGACGTGAGTGTACGCATAATAGTCATGACTATAAACAATAGTGTTGCCAGGTAGCCTGTCTTGCCCAATAGTGGGGAAAGTGGACGACATTTACATGACAGAAGCCTTGACACGAGTGCTAGTGTGAAATAGTAATGCATATTTTATTATCATTTCATTTTTGTTTGCTCAACTGTGTTACGCAAGTTAAGTAATGATATACATGTACATAATATGTATGGTATGCACTCTCGTGTGTTTAAAGGGGTGTATACATACGCTTCAAAACCGTCAAGGCTTTTAGGGTAGACAGATTCTAGATACCACTTGCGTATGTGTAAAGATGGCAATAAATGCGTCATGTTTCATCAGATAACTAGTAGGTTCTTAATATTGTATATGGTGGTGTGCCTTTCACAATAATTGATTATTACCTATCCCGGTACATAGATTTGAAAAATTTAAACGAATAAACGATGGGCTAGCAACTTGTTACCAATATTCCATAACCATACCATATAAGAATATTATATTATTATGTTATTGTGGCGCTCTAGAGGTCGCCACAATAACATAATAATATAATATTCTTATATATGTGTCAATACCGTGACACCTCGGTTCTTAGCCTGAACGTAATCAAGGAAATGTTATATCTCCAAGGCCCTGTATTCTCGATATCGATTAATAGATGTATATACGTGCATTATTGTATATTTATGTGTATGTTACATACAATAACGTCCTTTAATCCCTTCCGTGTTAGACAGGATCTTGCAAACACGGTAATATCGCAGCGCGGACCAATTTATGTATGTAAAACAACAGTAGTGCAAATTTCTTTTCCTGAGGTCATTCGCATTTCAACTGTTTTAGTGAAAAGGCGAATTGCGAAAGGCGCTAAGTGGTGTGCACTCCAGATTTCGTTCGCCAAAAGTCATTTAACATGTGTTTGCGCACGTAATTGCTCATTATGTTACACTGTGCAACAAATATGCGTTGTAACATATGTATAAGCATAATGTAAATATATGTATATTATGTATGTAATAATAAAAATATAAGTTGTAAAACGAGTTAACATAAATTTAAGAAATTCTGTAATCATTATACGACAGAATAGTTGAAGATGAAAACAAGAGGTGGATGATTAATTACCCTATGTTTTTACAAAGTTTTAAAAAAAATGTAAAGCTTGTCCTAAAGCACATTAAAAGACTATCGAAGAAAGTAGTTAAGAAACATAACTGTTGAATATGGAAAGAAAATGATGTAGAAAGTTTACCTTTTAAATTGTGTTTTAATGATTACAATAATCTTGTCACACAAAACAAGTAAAACACTAAATAAATAATATATAATGCTCCAAAATTGTATAGTTGAATCACCTTAAACTTTGCATACAATCGAAACTCATCACTATTGAACTAGCCAGCCCTGAGAAAAACCAAAATATCTTACTTCTTCTTACAGTCCATATTTCCATCTCTAACCTAACAAATTCCACTTTTCACCCTATCCATGTATTCCCATCCTAATTCCACCTCTTAAATTCCATTGTCAAAATTCCACTCATTGGAATTTAGCCCCCATTCGCAACAATGCACATACCGCGCTGTTAATGACGTCTGTGGCCATAGAAAGTGCCATTCGGATCAAGTTATGTCACTGCGTCGGAATTTGGGGCGGTTACGACACTGTTGTGTGACTTAGGAAAGTGAAGCCTTGTGGCTTGGACAAAGGTCCTAGCTACATTTCCGGTTTGTTTCAAGTTGGCGACATAGGTTAAGGTTTTTGATGTTTGGTTTTTGTATCAATGATAGGATTTAGGTATTCAAATTTACTTTTTTAGGTGCGTATGTGTACAAACTTGTAAAAAGTAGCTTATTTATTAATTTAAATAAACGTTATGCGGTATAAGAAAACATTAGGAAAGAATGCATATATTTAATATGTGCGTAATCTCTGAAGGAGTAAATAGGATAAGGTTCGATTAATCTTTCGTTACTTTTCAATGTGTTGGCTCTGAACTAATAAGGGATTCAGGAAATTAGGCAATGCTGGATAATGTACGTTTTAAAACTATTGTTTCTGAGTCGCTTCCTACATTACTAGCACAGGATATTAGTCAAATGATTTGAGGGAGTCATCGCTTAAAAACAATTCAAACTAAATCATTTCCACATAGAAAGTCTTTTGCAATTTTACTCTAGTTCAATTTAGAACAATATACAATTCATATTCATATAAACTATATATTAATAATTAATTAATATCAAAATCTGTGTCAATGGAGTCAAACACAAGTTCAAGATGATCTCAAACAGGTCTCTGATTGGTGAATGAACTCATCAGAGCGACATTGTAACGGCATTCCATTTCTCGGACAATATTAGCATTCATTTGCTTATTAAGACGTCTTTAAAGACTATCCATACATAAATCTTAGTAGATATACTCGTATATATTAAGATATTAAATCTACAGAAATTTCTAATAATAATAAAGCATTTATTGACATATTTTACGAATCAAACTTACAAACTAGGGGGTATAGCTTGTGCATGTTATTGTCGCAGCAAAAAGGTACTAACTCAGCTGGGTATGTTACGTGGCAAACTTTAATCCATGCATTATTTAGCCTATTAAATTAAGATATATTTTGAATGCAGTGGTTAAGGATTAATGCAATAAGGTAAGGGCTAATCCGAGCGGCTTAAAAGGTATATTGGCTGCTTGTTTTATAGTCAATCGTTTCATTAATCATTGTGTCCAACAATCTATGTATACGTGACTAGCAACATGCACCCAATAACTACCACAACCCAGTACTGATGCTATGTACATACAAACATACACATCACGCCTGAGTCCCTGTAGAGATCACGGATCCCCATTTGTACCGATCCTGATAGACCACTTTCGCTTCCTTGCCACACATACATCTTCTCATACACACTCGGCGGTTATAGGTACTCCCAACGTCACCCTTTTTCAATATAGCGTCTATTTGACTGTTGTAATTATTACTGGGCCGATATATTATATATATGCTATGTAAAACCGAGAACGCCGTATATCTTATTAACGTAACGAACATGAATATTTCTCTTAAATTTATGCATACATTTAACCTGACCTAACCTAACATAGCCGTTATATATGCGTGATATAAATATTTATGTTTACTTTTCTAGGTCATTATCAATTCGTAATTTTTATTTAAATCAGTAGATTTTTGGAATTGCTAATACTCATAGTATCTTGGGTGACGAAAATTGGGGTTGCATTAAAAATGGGATTAATTGCCAGGAATAATTTTCGTCATAAAGTGTCATTATTACAAACCAGATCTAATCTAAAGAACTTGAAATATTTTGAATTATTTTACTCATTATTATTTTGTAGATAGAGATATGATTTACAACCAGTCACATAGAGTTCTAACTATAAAGACGTGGGTTCGAGGTGGCCATAGAATTACTACCTTCGCAATTGCAGACATGAACTAAACATCTGACGACAGGGTTAACGTTCCATAAATTGTTTGCTTATTACTTACTAGCGACCCGCTCCGGCTTCGCACGGGTATAAAATATATAGCCTACTCCACTATTTAATGGATGTTATTATACATATAAGCCTTCCTCTTGAATCACTATATCTATTAAAAAAACCGCATCAAAATCCGTTGCGTAGTTTCAAGGATTCAAGCATACAAAGGGACATGGAGACAGAAAAAGCGACTTTGTTTTATACTATGTAGTGATTTTCTTGTAAAATTTGTAAAGCTTTTTTTCTTTTTTATTCCTCTTCTGACTTGGATATATTTGTTGCAGACGTTGTTAGTGTTGGCAGCTGGGCTGGCGTCGGCGGCGAGGCCCCGAGCCAGAGTGCAGCAGCCCCTCGAAGAGTACGACTACCTGCCACAGGCACAGGACAGAGCGGCCGGAGACCAGGTACCATATACAGCCTTCCCTGACTAACTGCTCGTAAGGCCGGTCCAGACGCTCCGTTTTGCACAACTTTTTAAATTCGCGCAGTTTTAAGACGGAATGAAACCGTTGCAACTTTGAGCGTCCAGACGGTACAGTCTTGACGGTGCAGTCTTTTATTTTCCGCTCAGTTTTGTGTGATATCGCCATGGAGGAGGTTCTCCTGTGGTCAAGTTTCGCCTGCTCTATTGTAAAAAAAAAGATTGGAACACATCAGAGGAACTGTTCGTTCAAAATGGTCACGGAAATGGCTTTTAAAAAGGCGGGACTTTTCCCATATAAGATTATTGCGTGAATTACGTGACGAACCTAATGATTGGCAAAACTACTTGAGAATGGACATGGACACGTATATTTACTTATTGGAATTAGTGACACCGCAAATCAAGAACGCGCAGGTCACAGTTTTCAGAGCTCACGAGCTCAGTTATCGCTGCAACTGTGCAGTCCTCCCGACGGACTCAAAACTGCGTAGTTTTCCGGTCCACACGCAACGTTTTGTCTGCAACGTCTTGAACTGCGGAGACATAACGTTGTGCAAAACGGAGCGTCTGGAGCGGCCTTTAAGGCCGGTCCACATGCAACGTTTTGTCTGCAACGTCTTGCTGCGGACTTCGGAGACAAAACGCAAAACTTTGTGCAACAGAGCGTCTGGACCGGCCTTTAGACATACATCATTAACAGATGACTTACGATAAACGATCAAATGTTCTAGTCTTACTTAGAGTTACAAGATTCATGACCATGGGGATTGTCAGTTGTTTGCAAAATCATTTGAGAAAATGGATTAGTGGATTAAATTCTATGACCACTTCAGCATTTATTTCTTAGCCATAGTATTTATTACTTGAAAATGTGAACATGTCACGCATGCTTGCATTTATACGTTGATGGAGACGCGAATCCTTGGTCACATTGCAAGGAATAATGGTTATGAAGTGTATGTATGTGTGTATTATGTATCAATATATAACTTTAGGCTTAATTAAATGTAATCATTATATAACCAGAACTTTTCATAATAATTTCTTAATGATTCCGTGCCTACAACATTCCGAGAAATATACGTACTTACCTTAACACTACCCGTTCCAGGTGGTCCTAGTTTCCGCCGACACATACGACGCCCTCTACCGGGCTCAGGATCGCCAGGATGAGGATGAGTACGAGCCCCGACAGGCCCCAGTGCACCGGGCGCTCCCTTCCAGGACCCTCAAGCACGAAGCTCCCAAGCAACCCCCAGTTCAAACCATCAGAAACTACAACAAGGTGGGTTGAGAATATGTGAACTTGCTGCTGCGATCTTCTATGTTTATATTAAACCAAAGTTTGAAGATATGTTGTGAAGATATGATGACTATATGTGATTGCGAGATTTCGATGCTCTTAATCAATTCAGGTGTCAAGTATTACATTGTAGTAGTAATAATTAACAATATGATAAATTATGAAAAAAATTTTTCATGTCAATCTTTTAAGTACAGAGATAACATGCAATCTTTTAGTTTTGAAATACAAGATTATGAATAATATTATATTAGTCTATTAATGTAAATTCACTGTCTCCTTATGTTCCAGGTAAATGACGACGGAAGCTTCACCTTCGGCTACGAAGCAGCTGACGGCTCCTTCAAGGAAGAGACCAGGGGCACTGACTGCGTAGTCCGAGGCAAGTACGGCTACATCGACCCCGACGGCAACAAGAGAGAGTTCACCTACGTCTCTGGCAACCCTTGCGACCCCAACAAGCCTGACGAGGAAGAACCGGAGCCAGCGCAGGACTCTGGTGAAAGAGACGACGGCGGCGAACCCAACTACCCCACCAGACCAGTTCTACGACCCACCACCACGCGACCCCCTACGACTTACTTCCAGAACGACTTCAGAGACGCTGATGAAGATGAAGTTGAAGAAGAACCCCTGCAACATATCAGGCAAAGAGTTGTCCAACGCCCAGCCATCAGGAGACCAGCCTACCAAGCCCAGCAGATCGCCATCACCCCCAGGCCAGTCATCCCAGTGACCACAGCCAGGGCTCTGCCACCAGCGACAACCTTCAGACCCCAATTGATCCAAGTTACCCCCAAACCCCAAATTCAATACTCCCCTGAACCGTCCTACAGCCCAACTCCAGCTCCAGCTATAGTGACTTCTGCAAGACCAGGTCACATTGATTTTGCGTCAGAATTCGCGAAGTTCCAAAGGGAAAACCAGTTACAATCAACCACCGCAGCCACTGCCACTTCACCTGCTAAGCAGAGCACTCTTGCATCTCCGACTCCCAGTGGCAACCCCCTTTACTCCACCGAGTTAGTCTACGACCCAGCCAGTGGCCAGTACAACACCCAGCTCTTCCAAACCTTGCCTCAAACCAAGGGAGAATTGAATCTGAACCAACGGTTGCAGCCATACGTCGCTCAACCTCAACCACAGCTGCAAGCGAGACCTTTCATCCCATCTCCCCAAATTCCGTCCCAGGCTAACGTTCCCCTGTTCCGCCATCAGATCCAACACTCGAACCCTCAGGAGTTGTACCAGAGACAGCAGGCCGAAGCACAGTTCCAGAACTCACAGCAACTATTCGCCCAGCAACAGCAGTTACAGCAGAGTCAGCTACAGAGAGACAGGGCAGCCGCGAGAGCGCAGGCGCAGAGATTAGCCCAATCTCAAGGGGGACAGAGACCACAGTTCTACTACCTGGGCCGTGGTGGTGATTCTCCCTCTACTGGGCAGATCGATGCCTTCCTGAGAGGTCATGGTATTCAATTTTAGGAAAACGTAGGCTTAGTTACATGTTTCCTCGACCTATGTAAAGAATTTGATAAAGTAAAACCAATATTATTAAAATTCGGAAAATGGGCTATTAATATTTCTTTTTTTAGGATTTTCGATTCATATTCTTGATTGATCGTTGATATTCTTTTATTGATTGATATGATCCTATTAGAGATACGTGTGCTTAACCAGTTTTACAGTTGTAACTTTTGATTTAAATAATTAGTCATAAAGGCTCAAAACTTGCGTATTCTTTCAATTGTTCATTATTGATTTCACTGAACATTTTTCACTGAACATTTTTATATCATAGATTATAGGTCGAGAGTACAGTCGTTCACAAAGTAGTAGTAAGGCGGCGTTCCGCGTGTACATATAAAGACATACTCCGAAACTGAACTAAGTACAGTTACACTAGTGATAAGTCATTAATTACAATATTATGTAATAAACAATTAATTTTATTTAGTCGAATACGATTTTTGTAATATACGTGGCGTAATATTATTTGTTTTAAATAATAAATTATATTTTTTAAACTTGTTCTATTTATTTCATGCCTATATAATATCGTCAACGCTGAGGTTAGACAGCATCTCATTATATATAGAAATAGTCAGTTTTTTTCTCACTGGGAAAGTTCTCTTCAAATAATAGTGATTGACTCATAGTCTGAAACCTAACTATACAGTTATTCCCAAAATTTCTAAACAACTAACTGACTAGGGGGCTAAGGATTAAATTCGAATCTTAATTTTTTTGCTATATTTATTATTTATCTAACCTTACCATATTAATAAAACCCAACAGAAATGCTATAAATATATTTATTTAATTTGAAAAGAAGAAAACACTTTATTCATTGCACTAAGTAACATTGACACAAAAACAATAAACATCAAGAATGAAAAACTTTGAACAGTGAATAGATAAAAAAATCTGACACTATTCACACACAACTTTGATAAGGACGTAAGTGTGATACATATACTATGTATCTAGTATATGTATCTAGTATATGTATCTAGTATATGTATCTCTTATAATGATAGACTATAACAAAAAACAGTACGCTAACCAACTGAAAATATGCAGGACCATTTTTTCTTAGTCTAAGCGCCGTTTCCGCATACCTGGTCCGCAGTGTGTATTTGATTATCTAGTTCTCGACTGCTCTACTAAGAGAGAGATTACGCAACGGCCGTAACACTTGAAAGAAAGTAGATCTACAACCGGTCTACAGTCTAGAAAATTCTAGGGCTCATATTGATTTATAGATGCTATAGAAGGAATGAAATATTAGTTTAAATGTCTACCGAGCTTACGGAGAATTTGAATATATGCTACTAGATGCATTTATATCATATTAACTTCGACGTAGCTCAGTTGTTTGGGCCTTGTCTCTGTATCAGTAGGTACAGGGTTCAAATCCCGCTTGAGCATGTACCAATGGAAATGAAGTTTAATGAAATTCTATGTAAATTTTCGTAATAAAAAATACAATTACGAAATGCATCGAATTATACGGTGAGCGAAAACATCGTAAGGAAACCTACCTGTTCCCCGAACAGTTAACAGTCAGTGCTTGTAAATAGCGACATGGCTTACCACCTGTCACATAGACTACCAACTAACTGGTAAATACAAGGGTTCGAGGTGGCCATAGAATTACTACCTTCGCAATTGCGGAGATGGAAACCTGAACCTCTGACGGCAAGGGTTAATGTGTGAACGTGTTTGTCTTTGTCTTTTTTGATATACCAAAGTGTATAACCGATATACCATCTCAGACAATTTATTTAAAGATTCTACGGTCTTTGTTAAAAAGGCTTACTAGCTGCCGTTCTTCCCGGCATGTCGTAGGAGGAGACTAAGGGATTTGGAGTTCAGAATCTAATGGGCGATGAGCTAGCAACTTGTCACCTTTGTTTCATGTAACATCACAATTTCTATAGTCATGCGATAAAGTGACCAAAGCGATATTATGTCTCCAAGGTTCTGTCAACTCGAAAGGAATAAAAGGACGTGAATATATTTAGACAATATAATATGTATACATGAAAATTATCTTAATCTATTGTACAATTAGAATTTCGTCTGTAATGGATACTATTTGGCTTTGACATGTATGTACGTATGTACTAATTACAGGAACTTGAAAGGATCATAAAGGTCCACAGGACTTTATCATTCTAAAGCTTATTTAGACTAAAGATCTAAAGCTAATCTGAGATAGGCATCGCACCGTTGCATCAATGGAGAGTGGCCATATATTGATTGAAATGTCAAGGCGACCAAAAAAGTGACGTTTGGCTTATAAGTGACGGTAAACAGAACGAACGAGACTCTAATTAAATGATAATGTAGAGTAATGGTTTGGGACGTAAATAGATAAGTAACTAAATGCCAATCTTACTGTTTGGGCGTGAAAGTATGAAAATGTTTTATTACTTGTATGTACATACATATACAATCACCTCTTATAATCCCTTTCAGGGTGGACAGAACCTCAGAGATAACATATAATTTCTCGTAGGTCATTTAATAGCATAAATACTGGGGTTGCATGTCTGGAACATTGGTGACAGGTAGCTAGCCCATTGCCTAATGGATTCTATTTAATACTAGTCCCTTAGTCGCCTCCTACGACATGCCGAGAGGAATGGCAGTTAGTTAGCATTCTTTTTACATCCCAGACTAGCACAGGACATTACTTGTATATTACTTTTACAATATGAAATTATAACTCCAAGTAAATGAGATGGAATGTTAATTTTGAGTTTATCCAACTTTCGTACGTTATGTGTGTTAAAAATAAGGTGGACTTCAACATGAGTGAATAAATATTGTATTTTTTATATATAGCATGCTATATCTCATTCAATATAGGTGATATAATATTGTTTCACCGTATTATTTTAAATTATTTTCGGCTAATAATATAGTTACGTAATTAGCTATATGTATATGTCTCATCTATAGCCAGTCAAACCCCACTTTTCACCAGATGATCAGCATCCATTACGATGGGTTGTGATTCCTTCGTCCTTAGTAGAATGATCAGTAACTGAATGTTTGTGTACTCTGTAACTAGCGCCATCTAAACATAGACGACTTGTACTAAATGTACATTGCCTTTCACTTACATAGATCATTGTGTTGAGATTTGTTAAAAGATGTCGAGAAAACGAATTCTGTTAGAAGCAATAAATGATTCAGCCCATTTTATATAGGTGTCGCTTTAAAAAGAGAGACAGAGTCATATAACTTCAAAAATGTCTGGGATTGTGTTACTATATTAGCGTAATCACAGATAATATAATACTACAGGCGTAATACTGAAACTGAACCTGACTAACACTGTACCTGAAAATAATATGTAATTTTTGTACATATTATGAAAATAATTTATTATATAAATATTCCCGAAGGGCGATTTATACAATGCGATTGAGGAATGCGGGGGAAACAGAATTTACCATCAGTTTCTAAAGGACCTCTTACCATATTCACGCCTCTACTTCCCCTGTGAGATAGGCAGAGTATATTGATCGCCATCTTGAACGATCCTGGCCAATCTCCTGTCTCACTCACGAATATTGACCTTCTCATGCTTGTTCTTCTGTTTTCACGACTTCTTCGGCTTTTATACAACGGATAGAAAGGCAGCTACTTACTTCTATTTTAGTCCCAGACTATCCCAGAGCTATGTATGGGAGCAAAAACCCAGTACCTTAGTTAACATGACATAAGTGTTACAGTGTGTTATTGTGGCGTGAGCTGGGAACATTTTTATCGCTCTCAAAGAATTAGATCTATGCTAACACTGTACTATATCTAGGCGTAACGATAGGCATTTTGTTATGTCATTGTTATAAGTTCAGTAATTTGGTGTTGTGCAGCGTTGGGACTGTGACTTTGTATCAATAGGTACAGAGTTCAAATCCTGGAGGACTAATGGAAATCATTCACAATAGACTAATAATATATACATTCGTGAAATTTGGTAAGGGAAAATAACTTGAGGAAACTTACCTGGTTCGCGAACCTCTGACTACCCTGCATGGGTTAACGGTGAGAAAACAATAAATTTTATGATACGTACACTTGAAACGTTCTCATTAGCTATGCAAAGCTAGCTGCGATTATACCGGGGATGTCGTTGGAGGCATCAATGGTATCTATTAGAAGATGGTCTAGCTATCTAACCTGTCAACGTCCCACATGACATCACAACATCCATATTCATTTTAAAGAGTATCTAGGAGCATTTCGAGGTCCATGTTTCTGATCACCCCGAAAGGAATTAGAGGCCGTGTATGTATGTTTAAACCTACATGACTGTCAACCTTACCCACGTGCAAAAGTTCGAAGTCAATAATGGCCACTTTTAACCCATTGTATTTAACACATAGTCAGAACATAACGTGACAGGTGAAAATCCATGCCACCATAGCTACTGCCATAACAACAGCATCACACAACTGACTATAACCTATTTCGAAGAATACTCAAGAGTTGTTATTAACTTGTAAGTTAGTAAAATTTTGCGTGACAGTTTTTGTCATAGTGGAGTAGGTTATCGAACGCACATTTTACCAGATAGTAACCAGCGTAAGAGATGATGATCCTTAAAGCTATTTGCAGGCGCTAGTTCTTGCATCTTACGGTTCTTTACAATATTTTACTGCACTATATAATTGATGTTATCTTCGTCTACATTATTGTAATTAAACCTTGAATCTTCAATGATAACCATACAGTAGCATTTTCTTTACGTCCCAAACTAACACTTGTTAATTACTGCAAGATAAAATTCAAGGCTGACAATATTGAAACGCAAATCTAATTCATGTACAAAAGTACTATTTTTGATTCGTAATCTATTTCCATAACATTTTAACAGACTTCTTGACATTGAGCACATCCGTGGGAAAGTGACCGAAAACAAAATAAATAGTTATTCATTTCTACGGCTCACAATCACTCAATTAAAATATCCAAGCTTATTGTTTCTGTTAGACATTAACAAAATGGCTAGAATGTTATTATACTCGTAAAATGGAGAATAGAGACATAGGGGTATGCGCAGTTTGTCAATGCTTGCAAAAGGCGTTTGTTTTGGACAATTAAACAATTGGGAGCTGAGTCCCAGCGCACAATGGCACGCATGCGCAGAAAAAAAGATTTTCCGTCTGAGATAATGCGACGACAATGGCGATACTTGCGCAAGGCTCTGCCACGAGTGGGGCGCAATTTTATATAGGCAAGTGGCCACCACCCGCGCAACGCAGTGCAGACATGCCGGCACTCCGCACATGCTGACGACATGCATCCCATCATCATCGCGTGCCTGGTGACCGCGGTGGCAGCGACCAACCACACCGAGGAGGCCAAAGATAGAGAGATCCTCAAGGTGTCCGAAACGTCGGACCCTGCGAAACGGGACGTCATTAAACAGATCAAGAAGATTAACAACGATGGCTCCTACACGGTTGGCTATGAAGCTGACGATGGAACCTTCAAGATAGAGAGCAGAGACGTCCTTGGGAATGTGAAGGGAACCTTTGGGTACTTGGACCAAGATGGGGAGATTAAACGAGTGACTTATTCTTCATCTGGTGACAGCACACCAGTACCTGTCACGACCAGCACATCCACTACCAGTCATCCGATGACTATTGCGAGGATGAACAAAACTGTGTCTTCTACTACAAGAAGGCCGTTAGGAACCGTGGTTTATCCGACTAGGAGTTACACTACTAGCAGGACAGTTCAAGCCATACCGAAGAGAAGATTCAACGGGACGAAGAACGCTGAGACCACAACAGAAGCTCAACGTGAGGATTCGAGCAACATATTGAATCTTTACAAATCGAAATCCGAGGATTCTGAAAAGAAACATTCCCACGATGATCTCATACCTAAGCAGACTTCTTCCACCACAAAATCGCCCTATACTTTAAAACCAGTGTACGAAACTAGTGAAAAGGAACCTGAAGTGAAAACGAACACGTTTAGACGGGAGCTTGGAGCCACAACGAAGAGTACCCACATGATACATCTGCAGCAGTCAATTGGCGACGACTCTACAGACGTGTATGGCAGCCATCAAGCCATGGGTACCGTTCGTCCTCTCTTCACAACCACCACTCCACGACCACGCTTGCTTCCGTTACACACAATTCTAGCCGCAAGGCAGAAGCTCCAACAACAATACAACATAGTTCCAGAAGAACAAGAAACGACCATCGAAGCCAGCACAGGCCGAGTTTTCGACCAGCAGAACTCAGTCACTTCGAACCCAGTGCCTGTGATCCATATCCCTCCTAGACAACATGAGGACTACCAACCTAACCAGCAATTCTACCGACAACCTGCTTCATCGCTTCATTTCCGAACTCACGAGTATTTAAGGGACAATCCCGGCGCTCCCGTCCCCATTGGTAACCAGCGGCCCTTTCTCGAATACCAGAAAGTACTGGAGCCACAGTACGTGAAGGATCACCATCAAGCCAAGGGTCAAGTGGCGGAAGCAGTGACAGTGCAACCCACTTATGAAGTGCGCCCCGTTACTAGAATCATCCCAATACCTGTTGATGAAAGGGGAGTGCCTATACCTGGATACCAAGCTAGATTTGTCAACGCTTACAGGCAGCCTACTCAGCAACCAGCCCCGCCAGTGTTACTCCAACCTAGACTCTTAGAACCAGCTCAAGAAGACATCAACTCCATCACGACTCCAGTCAGCACGACTGACTTGAAGAAACTGCTCCATATCCTCATCATACGACAGAGGAAGTTACAAGCTCTCATGGACCAGCTTTTAGCCACAAACCCCTACCAGCAGTACAGACCGGTTGAATACAGACCAGCAGTCCGCTACCAGAACCCTCCAAGGTACCAAGATGAAGACTACAGGTATGAACAGGACAGGCAAGAGTATTATAACTACGAACCACAGTATGAGAGCCAAAGGTATTTGCCCAGGAGAAGATTGTACACCAGACCTTATGATGCTGCGGAGGCTTCTTCCAACCATGTGGAAGAGGCACAGGATTATCTTCCTCCGGATGTAAGAGAGGCTTTGTTGTTGAAAATGCTGCTTTTGGCTATTAGTCCAGATTTTATGCCACCTCGGCTGCAGGTCACGGAAATGACGACCGTGGCTCCGACGAGGAAGCAAGTAAGGAATGTGCAGGTGTTAGGGGAAGAGAGAGCCATGATTGAGGATATGAAGAGACTGCAAAATCATCAGTGACGTAGTGGGTCTATGTGAGGTTTTGTATTACTAAGCTCTGGTTACCATAGTAGTAGAATGATATGTGTGTATGGAAGAAAAAAAAGTATTTAAATTGCTAAGAAATTCGCAATAGTAGGTTAGAAATTACAAGTTAGTAGTTAAGAAAATTTGTCTAAAATGTGATATTAAAGAGATTTTTGTAAAGTAGAATACTTGTTTTATTCAACCTTTCGTTTCGTTATTCCTGAAATAGATCCTCTCTTGAAATCTACATACTACGAGTATTAAAACAGGCAAAAATAAAAGCTTTAAGTTAATAAATCACTAAGATAATAGAATTAATAGACCTAATAAAGCCCTCTATGTAAATCAAAACACGAAAATACTATATTAACTCAAATCTATTATTATCTTAAAACTAAAATCATACTTTTAAATAACTATTCATCTGTACAACCTTACCAATAAAATGATATAACTAACAAAGGTTCTCATTTAACACAACACCTTTACGACATAATAAGTTTTTTGTATGCATATTACAAGCATTTTTATAGCTAATTATGCCTTAATACTCATTACAATACTCTAGTACATAATGAGAATAGTTTGTGAGAAAATAGCGGCCTACTTTTAAATGCATTCTAGTTACGACCTTATATTCACACGGGTGTATAGATATACTGTAACAAATACAACACGACTGACTACCTTGTGAGGTAGGTAGACATATACCTAAATTTATTGAGTATTAGGAGTCGGTCGCAATAAACATAGATTCGATAAATGCAACGACTTCTACGGTGAGGGAAAAAATCATGAAGAAACCTACCTTTTACTCGGAACAGGTAATAGTGCTTGTAAATAGTTATAATCAGTCCGACTGAGTAACATTTGGTCAACACGGGAATTCGAGGTGCCCTTACAATTTCTACTTATGTAATTGAGAGACGTTCACGAGAATATATAACTACCCCGCCAGGGTCGTGAAACTGTTTTTCTTTATATGTCTATTGCTAGAGCATGTACCAATGGAAATGAAGTTTAATGAATTTCTATGTACATTTTTGTAAACAAATACATTTACGAAATACGTCAAATACTAAGTTGAGGGACCTACTTGTTCCCCGTACAGATAATAGTTAGTGCTTGTAAATGGCGACATGACTTATCATCTGACACGTGGGTTCGAGGTGTCCATAGAACTACTACCTTCGCGATGGCGGAGATGGAAATT
This sequence comes from Leucoptera coffeella, assembly GCA_030578115.1. Taxonomy (NCBI): domain Eukaryota; kingdom Metazoa; phylum Arthropoda; class Insecta; order Lepidoptera; family Lyonetiidae; genus Leucoptera; species Leucoptera coffeella. Next base: position 143,090 of record JAMBLF010000947.1, on the reverse strand, counting down.
TGAAACTCTGACTACCCCGCAAAGGTTAATGGTGGTGAACGTGTCTGTCTTTTTTTTGTCTGTTGAAAATTAGGTGTCAGGAGTATAACTAACCTTACAGGTGGTGGTAAATTCATGGACAATATATGAACTTGTTATGTTACATTGGATAGGTGGTCATATACATAAATTGTCCACGAGTTGTTGATGTCAATCAGGAAGAATATCACGAGGAATCCTGCCTATTCTTGAAATAGATAAAAGTATCTGTATATTACGACATGGCCTAACTCCTATCACTTAGTCTAAGTCTAGATTACAATAACAGGTTACAATATTATCCGGGGGTGGATTAAGATTATTTGTAAACAATGAAATCTTTACATACAAAGAATTAAGGCCTTTCCAATTGAAATAATTAAATACGTGACTAAAAAGATGATAGACTCAGCACCTACCAGACGATAACATTTTAACTATAGGCATTTTATTATGTTATTAGTTCTCCTTCGATCATTGCAGTTAAGCAAAGCTGATCCTGATCAGTTTAAAGATGGGAGACCACGAACGTGCTGTTGGTTTTGCAGGGTATACATTGTCAGGAAAAATATCCCTTTACATAGGTTTTAAGTTCCAGACTAGACTACTTCCTATATATATTTTCTTAAATATACGTTAACAAAAGTCTTAAATGAACTTAGCAAAGGGCTAGTTCAATTGGTGTACAATCCAAAATATTATTATTATGTCGATGGGAACCGGATATTAGTTACGGATAAGATATTGTAACTAGCTGTCTGTCTGCTAGACAACTATAGAGTTCGAATAATAGGTATATTATAAGGAATATTTTTTAGCGATGGACTGTGGATTTGTCTACCTTTCACTATCTATTATTGAATCATTTATAAGAAATCATACCTATATTGTATTTGAAGTAATGTTAACATTGCATTGATATACCACCTTAAATACTAGACTTAAATCTTATTATAATTTTACACTAATTTCTTTGAATCTAATAATCATTATACATGTTAAAATATTTAAATAATCTGAACTTAATCTGAAATTGGCACATTATAATTTAATAATACGCGTATACGTTCTATTTACCTTTTTCAGTATTAATGTATTATAGTCACATATCATATGTTGTATAATGAATCGTCTATTTACGTATGTTACAAAGGCATCACGCATCAAACCTTGAAGGGGAGTGCAGAGAGCGTAAAATTATACTTCATTATTTTAATACATCTGTAACATTATAATCTGTATTGACAAAATGTCTTGCTAAATAACCGTGATTAGGAAAAGTTACTCATAACATGTTATTACGAGTATGTTCTTTTTAAAATGAGTAAAGGATACTAGTAGATACTAATTCAAGTAAGAGTAGGTTAATGGACTTGGGATTATATAATGCGATAGGGTAGTCACCGTCAACAATTTCCCTGATTTACAAAAACTGTTGTTCCTTCTTTTGAGGGATGATGTACGTACATTGCTCCCTACATTAAAATAAGTCAATAAACTGTTTTGAAACGGACAGAACCACTAAAAATCTGCCCCGTCATCTTTAGCGTAACTACCCGGTATAGCCTGGCGTTAATATAGTAATGTGAAATTTTAATGTCAAGCTACAAGCCCATTGTCCAGTTCATTCAAATATTCTTGTGTTTATTCACTCTTCTACTTCGCTAACGGGCAAAGCAAAGACTATTGTACGCCACCTGCAACGATCCTGGAATCTCTTGCCTCACTCACACCGATTAACCTTCTCATACATGCTCTTCTATTTTTCACGCTGCGTAATACCTTGAGAAGAATATCTCCTACTTCATTAGTATATGTTCTATGCGACTGAATTCGTCCAACCCTAACTTCCACTGTGGCTATCACCCAATATCTACCACTTACCCTAGTCACCTCTACGACATGCCGAGACGATCGGTAGCTTAATCACGTTACAGACTATTTAGGGACTAATTACACTCATACGAGTATGTCTTTTAATCCCTATCTATAGGATAGAACCACAAAAACACGACGATATCTCCTTGGTCACTTTTTTCTAGCTTTTGGTTGCTAGCCCATCTCCCAATAGACTCTATATACCCTTAGTCACCTCCTAGACCCTTAGTCACCTCCTACGATATGAGAAGAACGGTAGCCTATTCACGTCTGACTATTAAGCGACTAATTATGCCAATTATTTCGACACTAGTTCTGCGATTGCCCAATCTAAAGGCAGTGTTAGACTGCCTGTATCTAGCACTCGCTATTGTTCTATTTGCGGGTGATTATAACAAAAGATATCTTGTTTGGCAGTTCCCACGTGAGTGTATTGTATGCATAACTAATTCAAAAGTGTGTGGCTTTTATAGCCATAGTTAAAGATACATACGAGTATGTTCGTATTTTAGCTGATGGAAAAGTACTAGCTCTGTATTTCGGGGCTTAGCTCTGTATTTATGGGTACAGGGTTGAAATTACAGAGCCATAGAATTGCTAACTTCGCAATTGTGCAGATAGTTCTGTGAATTACCCCGCTCGGGTTAGTGCCCGTAAAAGGGTATATTTATTACACCAATATTTCTTTAAATTCTTTTAATATTCATACATTAGAATGTTTGTAGGCAATATAACGAAGAAATAGGCTTTATTATATAAAATATATGAGTTTAATAGTATTACTTCAATCGATTAAACAATTTAGTACCTTTTTTTTGGACTAATACTTCTAATTGACAAACAAAGAATACCATATGATATCAAATTAACGATAAATATGATTTACTCGTATGGTAAACATACTTTTGGGGTTGAAAGACTACGATCGTCACTACGAATGTTTTGGATCACTGAAAGCTAACGATTTACCAAACAGCCCAATTAGACAAATGGTCGAATGAAATGAAAAGCTGCATGATTAACTGACTCTGTGTACTAAGTAATTATTTTCAATACAGTATGATCGGCCTGTCTATCTGTAATTTTTTTGTCTATCTTTATAAGTACGTTTGATCGCGATGTTTTTCCTAATCGAAATTAATAAGTAACACGCTAGTCTGGGACGTAAAAAGAATACAAACTAGCTGCCATTCCTTCCAGCATGTCGTAGCAGGCGTTTTATGAACTAGGGAGTAATGGAATCTATTGGGCGATGGGCTAACAGCTATATCCTGTCCACAATTGAAGGAATTATAGACGTTTATGTATGGGAATATGATTACGCATAATATATGTAAGCTATTTCTACAACTTTTGCGCAATTAAGTGGCGTGCGTATGTAAATAATACATTGTTGTGTGTCTCCCACGAACCACTTAGATGCTGAAATTGGGTCGTATTGGATACATGGTAAGAGGTGACTAATGTATGTATAGTAGCTATGGCTTATTATATAGCTATTGTGTATTATTACTATTTGTTTATGTCTGAGTAGTCATAAACAAATAGTAATTATAATTGAGACTCTATCACACCAATGGAACTATCCCCTTGGTTAGTTTATTTAAGACTTGTGTTAAGGATACTAGTCAACGTATATTAAAAAAAAATATAAACTTATCATAGTTAGATATATGCATAAATAGCATTTATAATCAACGACCAGAATGGAAAGTAGAAAAGCGTAATTATTTACTCTTTCTGCACCGGGAATCGAACCCTATCTCACGATTCACGATTGCCAATCAGGTGATTAAGCGATCTCGCCACTGAGGTCGTCACATACATAATCACGTTATAGTACTGAAGGTACAAATGTAAAGGTTGTGAAGAAATTTAGTAATACCAATGACAGGGCCTGGCTAAATGTGCCATGATAAAAACCTATCTGCCTCTCCTCTATATATTATTCTAGATTATTTATCTTGTTGCGTGAAATGTAATGATTTTTATTCATCATAAGGATCATAAAATCACTTATTGAAAGTTAAAAAAAATCACATGATTCTTAACTTATTCTGAGCAGAAACTTAAAAGGTCCCAATAAAAGAACATGCATCGTGAAGCTGCAATCACACCAAGATGAAACGTCATTTAACATCATCCTAGTCTTTTATTTTGTAGTAACCCTTTTCCATTAACTTTAGTGCCACCTTTAAATTTGTCTAGAGGTAAGCTCTTGAAAGATTTAGAGCTTAGTATACTGAAGGATATTGTTTACTAAGAGCTTACGTAGGAATAGAGTTTATTAGAAGACATGCTAGCACATATTCCATATGAATGCCTTATTATTTCCATAACAATACTATAGTTAACTAAAGGAGTATTAACTCTCTGAGTTTCTGTCTACGCCGAAGGGGATGGAAAGACGTCACTAATGTCATAGAGGGAACACGTCGTAAGACCACCTGACTTTTTCTTTCTAGAAATAGGTAACAGTTAATATCTGTTGATATGTCGGCGAGAGAGTCTAAACTTTGCGTACTGTCGATTTGAAACAAGTGGTTATGCAAAAATTAAACAAGGAGATATTATAACTTCAAGATTCTACACATCCCAGAAAGGATTAAAACACGAGAATTTATAGGTGTAAATAAAAAAAAACGATTATTTATTTATATTTTCAGTTCTTTATTTATATAAAGAACACATTTATTTACAAAATTGAAAACATATCACTTTTGGTATCCCCAATTTTAAAAATACTCTTTTTGATCAGAAGTAATGGACCATTCTTTAGATTTAGGAACGTCCATTTTTGTTTCGTGGATATCCTTATTTTCTGGAATAACCTTTCATTTTTACATCCATCTCATTAGGATATTTTTATTATTTGTATTACATGAAATACATTGGTCGTTATTTGTAGGGTTATTGAATATCTTTAAATCCCGAAAAGATTAATTTAATTTCAGTAATGAGTATTTTAATATAAGCGGTTAGTCTGAGATGTAAATATTTGAATGATATTAGAAAAATTGGCCGTAAAAGTGCCTAAGAAAAAAATCTGAATATATCGTACTGTATAAATATTTTTCTAAAAAATGTCTTACGCCAAAACTCTACGTAATGTACTAAAATTGTAGTATCGCAATTCTAAGCAAATATTTTAAGAAATCATTCCCAGTAATACCAAATAACTTAAATTTTACATTACATACTCGTACATACATGTATTCACGCCTCTATTTTTCTAACGGTATGGGTAGAGACTATTGATCGCCTTGAACGATCCTAAGATTTATTATTACAATATTAACTTAATAGGTACCAAACGTGATATCATGCAGAGGTTGAGCACCATTATTGGGTAAAGCGAAATCTTTCAACAATTGATCCAACATTGAAAACTTGGGTTCTTGCTGTTGATACTGACTTTGCGGTTGTTGATACTGACTTTGTTGTTGTTGATACTGGTTTTGTTGTTGAGTTTGTTGATACTGAGTAGGTTGATATTGAGTTTGTTGTTGTTGAGTGGGTTGGTACTGAGTTTGTTGATTGAATGAAAAGTTTGGTTGGTATTGTTGGTTTGATTCTGGCTGTTGGTTGAAGTCAGAAGTAATTGTTGTTCTGAGTGGTTGTCTGGTTGCTTGGCGACCTGTTGGTCTTTCTGGTATGAAGAATGAGGTCTGGATTGGGGTTTGTTTTGGGGCTGGGACTGGAGCGGCTCCGGCGAAGAAAGCTGGCTGTAATGAGAGAAAATTATAATGGTTTAAACATAAGGAAGGTCCAAGAAATTAAAATATAAATAATAGGTAAAAGGTTTTGACATATCGATATTAATTGATATATCTCTGAACATGGGCGTTCGATAGACCTGACACTGTTAAGCAATATCGTTTTCTGTCATTTTAATTATGTATAAAATAAATCAATATTTGCATGTCGTTATAGAAGACTAAGGGACTAAGGGTCAATAGAATCTGTTGCGATAGGCTAGCAACCTCTCACCAAACTCTCATATAACATCAGAACCTCAAAATTCTTGCTAAATATTGACCTTATAGATATTATCATCTCTAATTTCTGTCCACTCCTAAAGGGATTAAAGGACGTCAATGTATATGTTAATCAACATTAATCTAATTAAATATAGACTGAAGAAATATGTATCTATGCATAACTTGTAATTATATGTCTTCCATTGTTATATGTTTATGTTATGTAGTTAAGCAACCTGACTATCTCTCAGAATAGGCATCAATCAGTCCTTGACTGTACACGGCTATACGGAACACCATCGTTCAGATTGACTTATCTAGCGAAGCTTGAGGGCTCGTTGTAAATACACCATTGACTCTACATTTCCACGGCATTGTTTACTGGCTATTCCTTGATGAAACCTGCCTATCCCGCGGGATAGGTAATAGCCAGTGCCTGTATATACCGATACGGTTCACTACCCATCATGTTGGGTGCTGACTATTTAGTGAAACGTGGGCTTTAAGAGAAATTTTTGGAAATGGGCCCTCAAGCCTCTGGCTACCCTGTGACAATATAAAAGAGTATGTATACACAAGTCGTGAAGCATACGTGTAATGTATATATGTATAATTAATTGAGTAAATACGAAATATATTATTTATAATATTACCTTCGGTGGCACAGGTCCTATGTTCTGCGTTGAAAAGACTTGGTTGTTCACTGGTCTGGGCTGAATAGGCCGGGCAGGTCTCACTGGAGCGGGTTCCTCATAGTCATAGTCGATGCTCTGTTGAGGAGCTGCGGGTTGTTGGTATTGGATACGAGAAGGCTGAAAGAAGATAAGATGTAAGGTAAATTATATTGATATACAAATAATGGTTGGTGTTGTTTTATTTCCTGCTGTCCCCATAGGCGTGTAAAGAAATAAGGCTTTTATTTGTTTTTTTTGCGTAGTTATAACATGTTTTTCCAATATATTTAGCAAATTAAAATGCTCTATGTATTTATCTACAATATAAGACATTGACTTACGTACTTTATTTTGCTCTGACTGACATTTGTTTTCTATAAAAACTTCTATTACTAAAGTGCGATAACGTGATTAATATGTGGGTGAAGTGGAAGGGTGGTTTGTAGGGGCCGGCCCAATAAGATATATAACCATCAGATATACATCATATTGAAAAGGCGTGACGTTAGAAGTACCTATAACCACCGAGTGTGTATGACCTTCTCATACACCCTCGGCGGCGGTTATAGGTACTTCTATTATGAGTGTCAATGAAGCGAAAGTGGTTTGTCAAGATCGAGACACATTGGGAATCGTGATCTCTGTCTACGCTATACAGGGAATCAGGCGTGATGTGTATGTGTATATGTTCGATTGCGATTTTCCCGAACTACAATTAATCCTGAAATGAATTAGTGCATAGGTTAGGTGGTTAACCAATCGCGCCACGGTAGCCGTCTCTCTATCATTTTAGCTCTTAGGACCTAAAGTCAAAGTCAAATGTTTTATTCAACATAAGTACAAGTACATTACATTCATTGAAAGTCAAAACATTTGCCTGACACTGGTTGTCTCTCAGCATTGTAATTCTACCATTGGTTCGGAAGCCCTGGCTCGGAGATGAACCAACAAGAAACTCCGACTTACAGGATTTTTTGCCCAGTGCCAGTTACAAAAACAAATTATAAAGAAATATAATTATCTTTGCACATATAGCTTAGATGCACTCATTGTCAACCCTGAGCATCGGCAAGGTAGTCCCCGACCGCGTAGTAAACGCCCCGGACTAGTCGCCTACTCTAGATAGCCTAATACTAAACATGGCTTCATTAACAATCATACACACTCGGCGGTTATAGGTACTTCTAATGTCACCCTTTCAATATGGCGTCTATCTGACTGTCATATGTCTTATTGGGCCGGTCCCTACAATATATTAATAATTTATACATTGATTAATTTAAGTACTGTAGGATCCACAGTGTCCTACATGAAAAGAGGAAGCTTCCTACCTGGGCAGGTGTTCGTCCAGGCTTATGGCCTGAGTTGGAAATTTGTATATATCTTGTTTCCGATAAATATTTCACTTGCGCGTTCTAGGAATTGATTTGTGTGCAATTATTATTTTATATTCTTGGCGGCGTCATCTGTGGTAATTATGTTTAACTAATTGCAACCTAGGTTTACTTAGGTTTCTCTGTGTGTGTGGCGCTCTAGAGGTCGCCACAGTACTAACCTGTCTCCCCTTGGTAGGCCTGGGTCGCTCCTGAGGCTCCTCCCCCTTGGTCTCGTCGACCAGAGTGGGCGGGGCCACCGTGATGCCTTCGCCCGCGGGCTGGAAGCCGTACTTGTTCGCTCCGTACTCTATTATTCGTAGCTGGAATAGGAAATAAGAACCAAAGTTATATATATTTTTGTATATACTACTAGTGACCCGCACCGGCTTCGCACGGGTATAAAATATATAGCCTACTCCACTATTTAATGGATGTTATTATACATATAAATCTTCCTCTTGAATCACTCTATCTATTAAAAAAAACTGCATCAAAATCCGTTGTGTAGTTTGTTTCAAAGATTTAAGCATACAAAGGGACAAAGAAAGCGACTTTGTTTTATACTATGTTGTGATTTTCTGATACTTTATAGTCTAGAAGCTAATAGGTACTGGATCCCATTTTTTGGTCTTGGTTTTTTTAATTTAAATTATTTACACAGGTGAGTCAGATAGGTCAGGTCATATACATATATAGGTCATGTATTCCGGTAATAGCTAAACAAATATACGCGGCAATATAAACAGCTATACACGGATATAACAATAGATTTCAATATTGTCTGTATGTGTATAAGAATTTTTATTAAAAACTTTAAATAAATACCTGAACCAGTCCAGGAAATAGTTCAATAAGCTAATGATGTATATAAAAACTTAAGAGTGTTTACAATGGTATTGAATGACTTATCAAATATCTTAGTGAAGATAAAATATCGGGGCCAAATACTCGTATATGTATATTGTGATTTCAATATTATTATGAAATATTTATGGCAAACATCTTTTATATTCACTAACACTTTCATAAACAATTAATCCTTGCAGGGTAGGGTGAGGTAGGTGGTGTGAGGGAAGTAATTCCACGGCCCTTTAGAACTTACGTGTTGACTAGATAGTCAGTACTCAATGTGACAGGTGGTAAGCCATGTCACCATATACAAGTACTAAATATGGTGTTGATTCTATAGTAATAGGTAAATTTCTTCATGATGTACATCATCACCATAGTAAGTCACTATCTAATATAATCATACCATATTGCAACAGTATTTTTTATTTTTGTAATCTACTAGGTACATTAAAAAACAGAAAACTTCATTTTCATTGTATACATTGCTACGGGATTCGAAGCCTGTAGTCAATTCCTCACCTTGCCAGTATCATCCTTGTAACCATATTTCCCCTTCACTTCACCGTCGGGCGCTTTGGTCTCGATTTTGAAAGAGCCATCAGCTGCCTCGAAACCATACGTGTACGAACCATCGTCGTTGTGCCTGGAATAGTCAGCGAATAGGCTTTATAACACATTTACGTGGAAAGTAAAGAATTTAATGTTAAGCATCTTCCTGGTCACTGTTAGCATTAATATTTAACGTACTTTATTTAGGTTTTAGTAACTGTTGATTGTTTTTATCTTCATAAAATTCTGAGTTTATTATAATCTATATTCTAGTCGTGGCAATGTAACAGACCTCATTCGATTACTGAAGTTACAAATGCTTAACGTGGTTAATATATTAAAGAAGTGAAGCTGACCAACTTTTGTTGACTATTAAACCTAATATGGTAATAGCATTATGTCTGAAAGATCCGTTATTAAATTCCTAATGAAACAAAGTGATTAATTGATTTGCTAAAGATCTTCGTGTTGGAAATAAATCTAACCCCTGACTAACCATAAATGGTTAATGGTCTGTCAAAATTATCTAATCAATCTATCATTTTTAATGTAAACGTAATACACATACTTGTTAATCTGCTTCAATATAGGAACTGGTGTAGGCGCCACTTTATTTGGAGAGGCTATGTATCTCTGCTGCCTCTCCTCGGCAAATTGGGATGAAGCGATGGCGCAGAGAGCACAAAGTGTCAGCTGTAAAACAGAGGAAATTTATTTATTTTATATACATACAGTTCTATTTACCTAATTAGATAGACTATCGATTTATACCTTTGTGGCGACCTCTAGAGCGCCAAACACAGAGAGAAACCTAATTAAGCCTAAGTTGCAATTAGTTAAACATAATTACCACAGATGATGCCGCCAAGAATAAAATAATAATTACAGAAATCAATTTCCTAGAACGCGCAATTGGGATATGTAACGGAAACAAGATATATACAAATTTCCCAGTCAGGCCATTAGCCTGGACGAACACCTGCCCAGGTAGGAAGCTTCTTCCTTTTCGGTAGGACACAGTGGATCGTAAACCTTGAACGATCCTGTAAATTCGCTCTTGCCTCACCAACAGCTATAAACCTTCCCATACATGCTCTTCTTTTCTCCATACATACACTCGCCTTGAGAAGAACGTCTCCAATTTGACCTCTATAAGTTCTTGGCTCTTAAAGTTCTTATCATGACTCCTTCTCAAGTCGTTTGCTTACTTCAGTTGTGTTATTATATCTTGAGGAATGTTCAGTAGTTCATATGTCTATCTCCAAATTATTTTGTAAAAAGGAAAAGTTTATCAGTAAGTGTCAAAGTGATACAGACAGATTGGCATATCGTTGTGCACAGCCCTACTATTGCCCATTGTACTGACACATTTCTTTTTAATGTGTTTATGTTTTGGTCTCAGCGTTCTAGTTATGTTTGGTTTTACAATCATAGATACATGGGCCGGCTTTAACTCTAATATAGAACCTACAGTTTCCAAATCTTTTTTTCCACTATCTGAGTCACAATCACTCAATGTAATAATATCCTTACTTCTATATCATTACGTTTCTATGACAACCGCAAACATAGGTTTAACTAAGTACAAATGTAACCTGATATTAGATCTACAATTACAACACTGCGTTTGCACAGTCATTGTAGCACATTCACTTTTTATCAATGCACTGGCTCTAGTTTGTTAAGTTTCAAAAAGGGTACTGGTTTTGTATATGTATATAGCATAAATATAGGTATGTTAAATTATATTGGTTGTTCCAGTAATCTTAAGGATTCTTAAATGATAAGCGTTAGATTGTAAGCTAATTATATCATTGTTAATTTTTCTTCAAAACATACGAACAAACGTTCAATCTTCATGTTTTATATGCATTCAATTGCAATATCGTTGTTGTGTTTTTGTTTTCGTACTACGCATTTTACTAATAACAACATCAATTAAAAGTCTATCGTAAAATGAAATAGTTGTAGACACCTATCTATACAAAATAATGATTTAACTAGAAAACGAACGCGAATTCATATTATAGAACCAGACAGTTAAATCAACTAACCAAGTGATTCGTATAACAAAGTAGTATACTTTTTATTAACATAACACACTCTAAAACTACTCAGACTGCCAATAACAATGTTTTATACTTAATAACAACAAACGCTAAGTCCATTAACTCCTTACGGGTAAACAGAAGTATGAGAGACCTCTACGACAGTACTTAACCACTAAGTGCTCATGCTTAACCGCTCATTAAAAGACCAATGTTACAAGTTATGAATCAATCACCATTCACAGACACTATCTTTCAAAAACATAGGTTTCTTCACGATGTTTTCCGACACCAAACCGCATGTACTCTTACATTATAACCCGCTTCTTTCTCTAACAATATCACAATAAGCACCCACTTCTACTGTACATAGTAAAGTTAACAATCAAAAGAACTTATAGCACAAAGCAATAGCAATCACGTACCAGTCTACAGCCGAGCGTCATGTTGGCAAATGGGAAGGAGAGTAGACGCAATCGCCTTTTATAAGTGGAGCAATGGCCGAGCCGAGGGATATTGTCTCCACTGACCTTAAGAGTCTGTGGCACAATTAGTCTGGTTGCTGTGGGACTCCCGAAAATATATATTGTATATATTGTAAAAGGAAAGCTAGTTATATTATAATAATAATATTGTAGGACGTTATTACACCAATTGAACTGGCCTCTTGGTACATTTAAGACTTGTGTTAAGGGTACTAGTCAACGTATATTTAAGAAATATATACTTTTTATATATAGATTAATACATATATAGCATATATAATCAACGACCAGACTGGAAAGCAGAAGAAAAGCGTAGTTCTTAACTCTGCCTCCACCGGGAATCGAACCCGGGACCTCACGATTAGCGTTCAGGCGTCTAACCGATCGCGCCACGGAGGTCGTCCACAGAGCTACTTGTATTTATTATAAGCTTAATGTGTACCATCAAAATATGTAGTCTAGGGTGAAGGAAGGATAAATGTAATCTATAGGACGATGGAATAGGATTTAGACAGCAATACTCTTTATTATTACCATCAAGACATTGATAGTTATGATAAAAATAAGAAATGCTAAATCTCCAAAATTTCATCCACCCCGAAAGGGACATGAATTTTTATGTATGATATTTGTGTTAGCTCCCAAAATACTATATTGTATACTCTAAAAGTTGAATTTTAACAATCTCTGGTTGTCTCTTAATACTATTATTTTCTCTAAAGCACTAATTTGCATAAAAACCAACAAGGAATATTAAATTATTATATACATCTTCATTCTATTAAATTAACCAACATTCATGCTAGAAAGTGAACAAGGAGATAATTATTCTCCGAGGTTCGGTTCACCCCGAAAGGGATTAAAAGACGTGAATGTATACGTTTTTATCTTAAATAAAAACAGCTTAAATGCTCTTATGAACAACATTCATCTCCAATGAGATAGTCCGTGGCTGGATTATGGCACTTCTTTGATGATACTTCAAACCAGTAAAATCAGTTGTAACCAGGCTGACGGTTGAAGTAAGCTAATTGGTTGAAGTATGTTTAAAGTTATAGGGACGCGATCATGGGAAATTTTATATGTATACTATGTACACATCTGCTTACTTCCCTCCTTGTCTTCGTAGTTCGTAGTAATTGCTCATTATACAAAAAGTTTGTTAGGAAAAATAAGTAGTTAAAAAAACTGAGATTAAAACTTTTATTCACTTTTATTCACTGCAATGAAGGTTTTACTTAAAGCCTATTGACCCTATTGGAGCATAGCCAACTACATCCGTAACAAAGCAGATTCTGTTCACGTCCGCTCACGCAGTACATTACAACAGAATATTCACCCTAAATAACGAAAGAAAGGAAAAGTTATTTAACGCCTTACATAACATGTCTTTATTACATAGGTAATATCTATAAACTAATATGTGTTTATATACATAAAAGAGGGATCTCAACAAAAGAGAAGATAATTATAACGGATCCTAACCTTCCTGTCAAAGCTCTTTAAGTTATTTAACGTATTATATAGTATATGTATTTGCTTATAACATTCAAAGATATATATCAGGCCTCTTTCCTTACAAAAGGGAAAATAATTATCACGAATTAAGTATTAGATTATGTATAGTATCCGATCTAACTGAACCTGACAATGCACTTTGGTTTTGTTGGTATTTATAGATCTGCTCATACGCTTTTTAACGTATATTTGTTTTAGCATGACAAAGAGATTATACGAAACAAAAGAACAAAAATTGTTATGCGATAAGCTTGCAAAAACTAGAATTGCTTAAAAAAATTCATATACATATACATTCACGGCCATTGATCAGTTTCAGGGTGGACAGAACCTTGAGAGAGATATGAAAACATATTCTTCGTTACATTATCGGAATGAACATTTGGAATATAAGTTGTTTGCGATGTATTGAGGTTGTGATATTTTAAGGAACAATGGTTGCTAGCCAATCGCTCAAAAGATTCCATTTACCCCTGGTACCTTAGTTGCCTCCTATGATATGCCGAAAAGAACGGCAACTACTTACCCTTCTTTTTGCGTCGAATACTAGAATGAGACAATAAATACAAAGGCAAAGAAACTTTATTTGTGACACATGCCTAAATAGGGTGTATAATTCTTACAATTAATCTCAGCATGGGCTGTCTCTTTTCGCATACAATATAGTATTTCGATTAAAATCATTTATTTTTAAACCTATACATTATTTTTGTGTTGATACTATTATAGCCATTGAATTACAAATAATTGTATGTGGTACAAATTCCAAAACCTTTCGAAAGTTACTGTAAATGTCAAAATATCATTTAAAAGTATCAAGTAAATTTACACAATTCTGCACTGCCGTATAAAAGACATCAACGCAACGCCCCGCTCGCAACTGAGCTTATCATTCAAGTGTGTCGAGGTCATACATTATCACACTGATAAGACTGCATTCCTCATTTATGAATGTAATTAAACGCCTTTCTGCTTGCTTTGTATAATAATACATAAAATGGTGATAACTGTTTATTATTATTTAAAAAATAATCCTTATATTAGACTTGCACGACGACGGCGCAATCTTTACATAAAACTTTATAAGTATGCACATGTATTCAAGCCTTTCATCTCAATTAGACAGAGAGCTGAATTTCCCTAGTCACATTTCACATTTTCCCATCACAATTTCTATAGTCAAAGTCAAAATGTTTTTTTCAATATAAGTAGAAGTACAGTACATTCATTAAAAGTCAACAAAACCTAGGAAATATTGTCTCCAATATTCTGTACTTACCGAAATGAAGAAAACGTGAGCATATATTTAAGTATAAACTGAGTAGAACTTATAAACCAGGAACCTTTCAGTGTCGTTCAGAACGTGAGCCCACCAATAACCTAAGGCCATCAGGTAATTAGTGTAAGCCTTATTTCCTTGCACTTCCGGTTTCCTTTTAAAGTATTTTGGAGCAGTCAAGTGCCATTTATTAAGAAGACATTAAATTTACCACGTATACCTACGAAAAAAATTTGTAATAAAGCGTAAAATGTAATGAGTAAATAAATATTCTTGATCGTAGTTTTGTCAAAAGGAATATATGTGAGTGAAGTGGAAGGGCGGTTACGTAGGGGCCCAATAAGACATATAACAGTCAGATAGATGCTATATTGAAAAAGAGTGGTGTTAGGAGTACCTATAACCGCAGAGTGTGTATGGGAAGATGCATGAGTGTCAATGAAGCGAAAGTGGTCTGTCAGGATCGGGCTAAATGGGGATCTGTGATCTCTGCCTACCCCTCTACAAGGAAGCAGGCGAGACGTGTATGTGTTTTGTCGAACTCGTTATTTCTCTTAGATAAACTAAATTTATCTCGTGGTAACCGGCATTTAAATATAAAGTTAACTAAGTTGTTATACTTCCTGGCATGTTCAAAGATAAGGATTTTATTTACATTATAGAATTGCGACGGTGAGGGAAAACATCGTGAGGAAACCTGCATATACCTCGAGATAGGTATATATAGGTAACCATTGCCTATATACGGCGATACGGTTCACTATCTTACACGTTGGGTGCTGTCTATCTAGTGAAACGCGGGCTTCGAGTGACCCATATCTAACATGCTTTCGAAATTTCGAAGATGGGCACCCAACCTCGGACTACCCCGCCACAATAAAAAAGGGAGTCTCTATACAGAAGTCACGAAGCGTATACATGGAATTGGCGAATATGATATCCTTCAAGTTATATCAATCGTCTAAAGTACAGAAAAATGTAATTATGTACTTGAGTACTTAAGTATAGAAAGTAAAAAGAGTTAATTGACATTTATACACGGTACAACAGGTGTCTTGAATGCTGACTAATTTGTCAAATTTATACTAATGTGACCCACCAATTATACAGTATAAACCGCTAAATTCTGCCAAGCTGCTAAGAAATACATAGGCAATTTCTCTACAGAGGTATAGCAGGGACCACGGATCCCCATAATTATTATGTTATTATTATTATGTTATGTTTACACTAAAAGGAAAACCACGATGCAGTCTACTATATTCGAAAAATAGAACCTTTTTCGTTTGTGTATAAAGTGATGGGGCGTAGGAAGGTACTTGGGGTCAAATGCAAGATACTCTCAAGGTGCTCCACTATTGCTTTCGTTTAAGTTTCCATTTTTAATGCAAACCTGATTCATCAATATCTAAATACATATGTGGGAAGGTATACATTAATTACGTTATTATACTACTTTTAGATTAGGTAAGACAGATGTGATATCTCCTCGGCTAATTTGTTAATCGAATAGAATGGTACTTAAATGAAACATTTTGTATAGTTCACACTGATTAATTTATGTATGTTTATTAATCTCTTATTGTTAATTTTGCCCTGTTGTTGGTTCTAACATAATATGAGCGGTGTGTTTGCCACCAAACGTAATATACCCAGCTGAGTTAGAACCTTTTTGCTGCGACAATAACATGCACAAGCTATACCCCCTATTTGGTAAGTTTGATTGTAAACTTTTTGTATTCTGTGTCTGTCTATGTTTTTGTGGCTATAAATAAATGCTTTATTATTATTATTATTATAAAAGTCATACCAATGTCACAGCATTTCTCGATAGATTTATTATTTTTGTTCAGCATTGTAAGATTTATTTTATTTATATTCTAGACGAATGAAATTGTCTCACGAAGTGGTGGAAAAAATAAGGAAGCCAAAATAAACAGGTCCCAGTGGAAATTTTAGGTATTACGAAAATCCTATACATTTACAAAGCACATACTAGTATGATGTTACAGAGTATACTTTAAAATCAAGCCTACGTTTACAAAAGGCTATATTCGACTCTTGTGCACCACCATCCACATTTGAGTATATAATTAAAGGCTTGAATGTGGGCATATATGATCTATTATACACGCTATGATGAGCTAGAGCATCTTTACAGTGTCGCCAACAGCAAGAACCATTGCATTGCATCAAGCTCAGCACAGCGAACTTCATCATAACGAAGTTTCTGAGAAAATGGATGACTAAGTATAAATGACAGTTTAAGTAAGAATTAAGATTGTTATAGTTAGTACAGTTGTTACTCTGTTACTAAATTAATATGTTTTTAATTGATCGTAGTCTCCATCTCTCAATTTCTACGTCAATCTACTCGTAATAAAAACTGCAGATTATATCGTTTCTTTACTCCCAAACCTTTCGTCTATAAAAGTGCATTACACACTATAAATTTTAAAGTGCCAGTATTTCACGATACTGCACTGTTTATTTGGGCATGAGTCGCTTCACGGAGCCATGATTCCTTGGTGCTAAATGCCACCGGTATTAAGGTCGAAACAGCGGTGTTGCGAGAGCCAATCGGGCCTAAAATTAACATCCATATTGCAATCCTTCGGGGATTCAGCTTGAGTGATCAGTATAATTGCAAAGGTTCTTATAAAGCTAGGTATAACAAGTTCGTTATACACTACGTATATCGAGTCACTACACCATATAAATCAAGTCAATGAAGTCCTTTTCTGTATAGACTGAACTTCACATATTAACTTTAATGTAACATACTACTACTTGAGTTTCAAGTATGATATCGGTTAGTTATATTGATAGATAGGTGGCCTTTCTTCATTGTAAGAGTTAACTAAAGGACTCGAGGTCTTACTTACATTCTTTTATAAATGATAAATGTAAATAAATGGTAAGAAAATTTATATGACTTTATTTTGTTTTACACATCGGATAATTAATCTATGGAAGTGTAGGTACATATATGCAAACACAAAAGTTGACATTATCATTAATGTAACAATATACATATACATTCACGTACTTTAATCCCTTCGGGTTGGACAGAACCTTGGATACACGACATCATCTCCTTGGTCACTAATTAGCATTAATGTTGTAGAGGGAAAAATAAATGAAAAAACAACATTCTCGTATGACTAGTTAAAATAATATATTTGTACAAAGTTTTCCATATAAAAGTTAACATACAAAATTATTTACACAATCCTACCTAACCATCTTAAAATATACGTACGTAAGTAATATTTGTTTTTACTTATATAAAGTCACAGAGCCAAAACAAAAATTTTAATCTCACAATGCTTTTTAAGTTACAAAATATTCCATGTCTATAATATATATCAAATTGAATAACTTATTAAGCAAAAATACAGATTTGAATTTGCTTAGGTTTCTCTTCAGTAACTTCGTTAAATTTTCATGGCAGCCGACAGTATTTTCAACTGTACGTTAGTGGTGGTAAAACTATCTATATTCGATACGACAATTCATCACTTGATTCACGATTCGGGAGTTAGATATATGATATTACTAGATTGTCATTTTTGTGTCTCATTAAATATCTCTCAAAAGCATATCAATAAATTTATATTAACCCTGTAACTCTATCTAAAACCTACCCATGAACAATCAACCAGTGAAGTTTATCGTGTAAGAGCCAGTGTTAGGGTCAAAGTTTTGAGCTGGATGACCTAGGAACGGATTGAAGTTCTGGTAGGGGTTGTAAGCTTGAGCTTGGGGCTGGTAGTTTTGCTGGAACGGTTGGTAGTTTTGTTGATAATTAGGTTGTTGATAATTTTGTTGGAAACTCGGTTGTTGGAAGTTTTGTTGCGGGGTGTAAGTTTGGAAGGAAAACTGTGGTTGTTGATGGTATAACTGACTCTGTGGTTTGTATTGCTGAGTAAACTGTTGGGGAGTGATTGCTGGTTGGTTGGAGAATTGTTGAGGTGCTTGGTTGAAGACATTTGACTCCTGGTTGAAGGCGGCTGGTTGTTGATACGTTTGTCTTTGGTGAGTCGGCTGTTGGAACTGGAAATTCGATTGGGGAAGAACCTGTTTGAAAGCTGAAGTACGAGATTTGGTGTTTCGTGAGTTGTACTTAGGGTCTTCGTATATCTTGGGGTCCTCCCTGTATTGGCCGTCGTCCTCTTGGCCCTCTGGGAGGTCGGTTAAAGCGTTCGAAGGGTCGTGGAGAGTGGGCGGCGGTACCATTATGCCGGTGCCTGAAAAAATAAGAATTAATATCAATAAAGAATAATATTATAAATATCTTTAGTTCTGTGCAAAATAGGTCTTCGCATACTCATACAATTATTGCGTATAAATGAATTACAAATTAATGAGATTTATTAAGCCGTATATCGACTAAATTAAATACCAATTTCACTTAATTCATAAATTGAGATAATTCATTACACATGAAATCTGTAAGATAATTACAACAGGTTTTATCTCAAATCTTTTATCACGTAGCAGATTTGTTACAAAGACAATATTCTTTTATATACAATGAAACTTTAAAGTAAAGCATAATACCATCAGTTCAATGGAACTAGATCAAACCATAAGACGTTTTCTTCACCCCACTTTCTACCATAACAGAAGCCAAGGCTCATTACCTCAGTTATCCAACTATCCGTTACGTTAACTTGGGTCACGGTTATGAAACTGATCCACTTTAGAACCGAAAACAAAAACTATTGACGATAAATAAAGGATTAGTGTAATTGTTTTTGTAACTGTATATTCTTGAACTTTCATTTTTAATGTCTTTGTAAAGTGATTCGGTTTGTTCTTATGTGATCATGAAATATATTTATCCGGAGATTTAGTTTTTTTAATTAAGATATAACGAAAAGGCGGAATTATGTATCAAAGTGAATATTATATTTTTAATACATACGCAAATAAGTATATAAAGTGTATATTTTTGACCATTTCACTTAATGATGATTATTATGAGATTATTATAATGATTGTTGTAAGTATATAACCGCCGAGTGTGCTCAGTGCTAAGATGTATAAGTGTCAATGAAGCGAAAGTGGTCTGTCAGGATCTGGATAAATGTGGATCCGTGATCTCTGCCTATAGTCTACAGGGAATTAGGCGTGATGTGTATGTATATATTGTAAGTTTACTTCAATATTACTAACCCATCGTAAATCAAATATACCTCTTATACCTTAACCACTCTCAATCTGGCAATAAAAGCAATCTTTAGCAAACCAACTAATAAATCTTTTTACGTTGCACACTACCACGGAACAATTAAGCATCATTTTGGAACAGGCCAGCGTAGTTAGTTCATCGATTGCCCAATGGAATGATCAGGTGGCACGCGCCAAGCATTTAGTGCGTGAAGGTCGCAGGAAAGCCTATTGCCTCATGCCATGTGGTCATTTCTACAGCCTTTGGTTATGCGTATGTGGTGGTTAGGTATTAATTGTTGCTGTAGGAGTAAACATTGTTAGGAAACTTGCCTGTCTGAAAGGGTAGGCACTTGGTATAGGCAAATTACGAAATGATTTACCTGTCACGTCGAGTATATGTGAATGTGGTATGTGGTGAAGAGGGGGTTAAAGTGATCAAAAATACAATATCTTACAATCTTCTAAAAGGATACGCGTAGTTTTAACTATCTTGACACTAATAACTCAATGATTATTAGTGTCAAGATAGTTAAAACTACGCGTATCCTTTTAGAAGATTGTAAGATATTGTATTTTTGATCACTTTAACCCCCTCTTCACCACATACCACATTCACATACAACATTAGGAAACCATTATAATATACCATATATTTTTTTATATTAATTCTAATTTTATCCTGAAATAACTAAATAAACTTATCTCGTCTTTCTACTCTAAAAATTATGCTAAAAGTGACAGTTGAGGTACATTGTTTCTAATTTTAAGTCGACTTAAAACAAACACAGGAGCATGATATACATATTTCTTACCTTGAGGCTCAAACCCTCGTTTACTGCTGGCCCCATAGGAAATCTCTCTCAACTTCCCACTTTCATCCACATAGCCGTATTTTCCAGCCACATCTCCATTTGGGTACTTAGTTTCTATCTTGAACGAACCATCAGCTGCTTCGTAACCAAAGCTGTAGGAGCCATCGTCATTCTGTTTGTTGATTTGCTTCAGAATGGGCACTGGTGTGGTTGTAGGGCCTTGTTGAGCCGTTGCTATGGCGACGTAGATTGTTAACAGGAATAACTGTGGGAAAAGGTAGGTTATAGTTTTTACAGTAGTAGAATTAATGGTTCTTAAAAATTAAGCAACGTAATTGTACATTTGGATGGGTGACCATAAAAATGATAGAGTTCTGTAACTTTCGGGATTAGAAAACATATCATTAGTACGTGATAAGTGACAGAAAAATCTCATGTTATCATGGATACTGGTTACCTGTTGAGCATAGGCTTTGGCAGTCCAGACTTTCATAGATACAAGGTGATTTGTACATGAACGTGTCAACGTGAACTTTTGGCTATTTTATACGGATAAACGATCGTAAAGCATCCATTCATCATGGTATCATTAACTAAATGCTTGATATAGGTAAAAATATAAGAAATATATCTAAGTTAACCCTAAGTTCCTTCTCTTACAACATATCGATAAGAAAGACAGTTAATTACCACTCTATTCGCCCCCGACCAGCGAGGGACAGTTACTCTATTAAAGTAATACAATTCGGTATCTCGGAATCAGCCTGTGCAAGGTCGGTAGAGATCCGAGATAAGCCAAACCGGTGCATTCCACAACACTATAGAATAGGTCTGTTTGGCTTAAGTAACACGAGATATGATGTTTATTTAGTTTAGATTCTTGTGGGTATAGATATAAATAGATTTTAAGTGTCTTTATTGCTGGAGGTGGTTATTAAGGGTTTAAGGATAAATGGAATATATAGGGCGATGGGCTAGTAACCTGTTACTATCTTTCATATATTCCAGATCACAACCCCAATATTTATGCTAAAAAGTGACGGACCTAGGAGATATTATATCTCCAAGGTTCTTCCACCTGGAAAGTATGTATGTATAGTTTAGATTCTTGTGTTAGCCGAAGTCGTAATAAAAGAGCTGAATGTCGCTCTTACCGGAATATAACAGTATACGACTAAGGGATTAGGAATCCGTTAAATCTACTGAACGATGGACTATTAACCTGCACCGATATTCTATATCAATGCCCTCACAACCCCGATAGATTTACTAATAGGGATCAATGAGATATTACATCTCATAGGTTTTACCTTCCCAAAAAGGCAATATAATACATACATACACATCACACCTGATCCCTGTAGAGGGGTAGGCAGAGATCACGGATCCCTATTTGTCCCGATCCTGACAGACCCCTTTCGCTTTATTGGCACTCATACATTTTCTCATACGCACTCGGCGGTTATAGGTACACCTAACGTCACCTTTTTTAATATAGCGTCTATCTGACTGTTATTTGTCTTATTAGGCTGGCCCCTACGTAACTGCCCTTCCACTTCACTCATATATATTCCTTTTGTCAATCTGCTATCATTCATCAGCATAACATGTCCATACCATCGAAGCATGCTCTTTTCAATCTTAGTCACTACATCTTCTTTATATATAATATAATATGTAGCTATATATATAAGTTATATATTTTAATTGGCAATATTTCCGCGAATGTGTCACTCAGTGTTTAAAGCGATACTTGTTAGAAGGCAGCCATTACTGCAGCCAAGGTGAACATTCACTGGGCGAAACCAATTCCTGTTTCTTTGTTACGACAATATTCGTTGTTAAGGCTCTCTGCCACATTACGTTACTTGTTTAAAGATTAGGAATCCTTTTGATGCTTTTCTTTCAAGCTAACTTCGGCGAACTTCAGCTTAGAAGGGAGATGAGTCAATGGAATCTATAAAGCGATGGATTAGAGTAACTAGTAATATGTAGCTTTTATCTTTTTTATACACGAATAGACACAATTATTAAAATTTAAATAAATAAAATAATAATTCAAATAAGTATTAATTAAAATTAATACTTGTTTGAATCTAATCAATAGCAAGTACATACAAATAAGTTGAATCAAAGAATCTTTGATAAAATATTCGTCATATCTATCGTTATTATAAGGTATGTGTTGACAAGGTTTGTGTTGTGTTGTGGTGGATTCAAGGTGGCTATAGAATTACTACCTGAAGATGGACACTTGAAGTTCTGACTACACCGGAAGGGTTAATTAATGGTCGTGAACGCGTTTGTTTGTTTTATTGTGTTGTCAGAGATATTAAATATCGTAAACAGGTTAATAGTCGCCTGCTACATTACTCTTTAGCATTTATTTATTTTGGTTTTCTTCATTCGCACCCTGTCCCTTAATCATGCCCTACAAAATGACTGACATATAAGATGTCAAAATTTTAAACTACAACGGACCAAGGTAGTAGCGCCTTAAGGTCTATTTAAACTACCTGTTTACAAACTTGATTGTGATATCTTAAATGCATTATCTACTAAGTATTTGCTATGCTATAAGAAATAATGATATCGATACAATTAGTTTAGTACAAATACTATACGTTAGTATAAGACTTAGTATAAGAAGAATGCTAACTAGCTGCCGTTCTTCCCAGCATGTCGTTGGCGGCAGTGGTAAATGGAATCCACTGGGTGATGGGCTAGCAACCTGTTACCATTGTTCCATGATATCTTAACCCCAATATTCATGCTAAAAGGTGACAAACGATATGTTTATGTCTTTGAGCATTTGTCCCCCCCGAAAGGGATAAAAGGACGTCAATGAATAGAATTGATGCGTAGATAGTACATTCACATTCTCTAAATCTTTTTGGGGTGGACATAACCTTGCAGATATGAAAACATCTCCTTTGTCACATATTAGCTTGAATATTGGGGTTGTAATGTTATATAAAAAATTGGCTGCTAGCCAATTGCAAAATAGATGCCATTTAACCCTAGTCCGTTGTAGCCTCCTACAACATGAACGGCAGTTATTTAGCATTCTTTTTACGTCCCAATTTAACATGGGTGTAATCCAATAAATATTTCTGTTAATAGAGCCATGCCTTTATTGAGAAATTTAATGCTGCTCGCAATAACAAAGTACTTAATTATGATCTTAGAACCGATAGCAGTAGATTCACGCAACTTTTTCATAACATTACAATTCATTTAACTATTGCGAAAGTGTATCTAGTTTATTGTTTTATTTGGACTCTTTTGAAGGGGTTATGAAGCAATTATAACTTACAATTGAGTCAGTATTCATTATTATAATAGCCTGAAATTGATAACTTTGTTAGTTTCGTTAGTTTATTTTCTATTAATATCTGTTCTTTAGTAGTTTGAAACGTGAAAGAATGCTTACTAGCTGCTGTTCTTCCCGGCATATCGTAGAAGGTGACTAAAGGACTGAGTGTAAATAGAATCTATTGGGTGATGGACTAGCAACTTGTAAACTAATGTTCCGCAAAAAAGCCCACAACAAACGCTTAATGTGGTCAAGGAAATTTTATGTCTCCGAAGTTCTGTCCACCGCGAAAGGGAGAAAAAGTGAAGGTACACTATAATGTGAGTGTATCAATGTATTTAAGTCGCTTAACTAGGTTTGGACTAATAGGATTCGAATTTAAGTACTGTAGTTTAGTTTAAGTGTAAAGTATACTCCTCTGCAGATACACTCAATGGTAGTCATAAATATGCGTCATATACGTAGGTTGAGCTACGTAACCTGCTTTTCACTTAGTATATACTAGATAGTTCTAGGTATTAGTAATATTATTAAACCTCTTATATACGTGAGGTCGCTTGGTCACTCATTACCCCTATTTCACAAGATAGCCAGTTCCAAATATGAAAGATGGTGGGTATGTCACGGTTCATAGATACATACTGTATTATAGTACCCTATGCGAAAACTCAGGTAGGTTTCCTCTCGATTTACTTCATCAAAAGCAAGTAAAAGTTACTTCGTTTGCCACATGATAAGATAATATGTAAGGTTACGTATATAAATACAACGCTTAATGTTGATTAACTTAAGTTTTCTAAAGAGAACCGATATGCAAACAAGCCCTTTATGTTAAATTATTCATACTTAAAAATGACCTAGGAGATATCGCCGTCTCCAAGGTTCTGCGCACCTTTAGGGATCAAATGAAGGTACAGTCAACACTAAAAGTGCAGTCCCAGTAACTTTTTATACCGTTTAAGTTTATAAGAACAAAATACAATATTTTTCATTTTAAAACTGGCGCCACTATGCATTGTCATGGCTACGATACGTTCGCGTGATCGAAATGAAAAATATTGTCTTTTGTTCTTATGAACGTAAACCTTTTATAAAGTTACTGAGACTGCACTTTTAGCGTTGACTGTACATGTGAAAAAGCCCAAAATGACAGTCCATCTCATTAAATAGCTTAACTCAAGGCTTCTTGTTAAGTAATGTTACCAATACATAACTTAAGTGAAGGTCAGTAAGTGAGTATGGACATGTTACATACTTGCTTGATATTGATCTAGTTAGAATCCTGCTCAGCTGGTTGTCGGAGCTCATATGATGAAATTGACAGTGAATATCATGTGTGACGTGACGTAAATACATATAATTGCTCATACTAGACTAGGATATTGTTAGTATATGTATAAATGTTCAAGTTTAAGTATGTATCGGACTATTGGACACTCTAAGGGACGAAGAATAAATAGGATGTATTATGTTATAGATTAGCAACCTATCATAAATTTTTAAACTTAAGTAGTATGCCATCAGAACAGTTATGCTTAAGATGATCAGTATTTCCGAACCTGGTTTAATGGAATTTTTACAAATAGGCAAGAGAAATTCCTAATAAGGGACTTATAGAATAACTATAACCGTCAAATACAAGTATGCATCAGAATATTTATGGATACGTAAACTCACTGCAAGGTATTTAAGTGTATGTTGATTTCGTATGTATTTTGGACACACCACCATTAACTTTAATTCACTAACAAGTGGGCTTCGAATGACTAAACAAACGCCTTCACGACTATTCTCCCTTGCGGGATAATCCGTTCACGTCACTATCTCCGTAATTGCAGAGTAGAGTTACTAAATCTGTGGTCACCTCAAAGCTTTATGTAAACCAGTTAATCAGCACCTAATATGACATTAGACAAGCTATATCACCATAATCCAGCCCTGAATACCTTCATACATACAACAATGGTCACCTAAGCCTCTAAATTAATCGTATGTATGTAGCCCAGTGACCAGTATTGGATAACAGCCTATAACAAGCCCTAGCTTCCTGATCGCACCATTGCAGGTTGGCTGCAATCTAGAGCTGCGTTGCATAAGAAGCCACGCCTAGCATTCCGTAGAGCCTACGCAATGGAACACGATTTGAATGAATTACTTATTCGATTACTGAAGGACGGAAAGGGAAAGCTGCCTTTAAGTGTATGACATTGTCTGTCACATACACTAACAGGTCCTAATAGTACGTTGATAGAATGATAAAAAGATGTCTTACTTTGGAGGATGGGACTAAAAAAGTTTAAAGGATTCTTTTGGGATGGACTTAAAAAGTGTCATTAATATTCAATGTAAATAATGTCAAAACTCCGATAATATTGATATAAATAAGACTTCAATAATTAAATGTTTGAGGTTCTATCTATACTAAAAGGGAAAGAAAAACGACAGAATATACGAGAGAGTATATAAGTGATGTAATTAATGGGAATGAATATCCCAAGCCCCTAAGTTCCCTCTTACGATAATTTGGGTAGAAGCTTAGTTATATTCTATTCATATACCCGAAAGCTATGACGATGAAATAAGCGTCATACTGAAAAAGGGTGATGACAGAAGTATCTATAACAGCCGAGTGTGTTTAAGAAGGTGTGTGGTTAACAAGAGAGGTAAAAGGTAAAAGCTATAGAGGTTGGCCACAATCCAGAAGAATAAGGATCTCTGATCTCTGCCTACCCCTCTGCACTGACATATGTATGTATGTAACCGACCAGCACAGAACTAATTACCTATTTAATTACTATTTGCGACACAGATACTATCTGTGTATGCTTGCAAATTCCAAATTGCTTTAATTTATGCCAATTACATTTGACTAGCTTAGACTGCGTAACTTACGAACTAGTTGCCAGTCTGCTCGACTTGTAAGAAGTGTGACTCAGTGGTTGGGGAAATCAAAGGTTTTAGATTTGATTCTAAGGTTTCCCTATTATATTATTATTATCATTCCTATTTATAATATAGATAATTATACTAATGGAAATGGAATAATTTGAATTTACAAGTGTATTTTCGTAATCGATTACGAATTGTAGCATTTCTAAAGTAGATAAACATCTTTCTATTCTTCAGAATAAAGAATAGCCTACACCTACACATGAGTGACACTGAACACTATTAGTCCGGTTGTATACGAGCTATCTTACCACATTAAGGAATAATGTGATGCGTTTTTTTATGGTTGATAAGATCAGCGTTGCGTTTGCTATCAAACGCAACATACTCAGCTGAGTTGGAACGCTTTTGCTGCGAGAATAACATGCACAAGTTTAAACCCCTAGTTAGTATGTTTTAATTGTAAACGTTTTGTGTATGTTTTTGTTGCTATAAATAAACGCTTTAATTATTATTTTATTTTAACAATAACTGAAAAGGGGCAGTTAATCCGATATTAACTTAAAGGAATGAGTTTAAGGTCTAACTTAATTCTATCTAATGTCAATTTCCCCTTACTTACTTTGGAAACTGTACTTAGGAAAGCTTAGACAAACCTATAACCACCGATTAAATATACGGAGGTACATGGATGTCAGTAAAGATTTCCAATATCGGTAAGACTTTGTTCCATTGTTTTCTTAACCCGCTACTTTTCTAGACCTGATAGATATGTATAAGTCTAGCCCTTTCAGGATTACAAACGTAATTATATTCCCACACTCATTTGCTGAAAGAGACACTATGAGAGTGGTTACACAACATCGTGTGAACATACCTAGTAATTACTTAACAATTATGTAGTCACATAGCATCCCATAGTCACCTTTTTACAGGCTTTTGTTGTATAATTGGCGTCTTACTACATACGTCGACGTGGTGGGATATTGATCCATGGTTAAAACTAACCTATTCGGTTCACTACCTATCGCGTAGGGTGATATCTAGTGAAACGCAGACTTTAAATGACTCATACCTAACGTGGCTTCGAAGTTTCGGAGATGGGCACTCAAGTCTTTGACTACTCCGGCATAATAAAAAAGGGAGTGTGTATACAAGTCGTGAAGCGTCTATTATACACTTCCGGACACATCTATTGGCCCACCTTAGAATTTAGGTTTAGATTGTTTGATATCAACACACAGGCTCCAAATTGTCTTTTGTTTCTTTAAATTCTGTGTTCGAAATTAAAAAAAAAGGCTATTCAATGACATTGTGAATATGCCAGGTTAAAAACTGCATAAAACTTTTAACTCGACCTAATAAAAAAAATTAGCTAGGACCAAAAGAAACTGAAAATGCTAGGTGGGTCAATAGATGTGTCCAGAAGTGTATTTATATTATTGTTATTAAAACCAACGTAAATAACAATTAAACTATACTAACGCGTAACATACATATATAATTGTAAACCTTTGGAGTGGACAGAGACTGAAGTGACCAACCTAAATAAACTGAATGAAAATATTAAATTAAAATTTACTGCTAAAAAAAAACGTTTCGCCTGAATCTAATTTCACAAATATGCTATCACCCGATAGTTTACACAGACAGAACATACTATACAATTAAATCATCGTAGTATTAATTATATACATCAGAGCAATTGAATTATTACCTACATTAATACATACGTACAGTATATACCGATGCGTTGATAAAATGTCGCTGCTGGTAGCTGTATTAGGGTCACTTATTAACAAGATATGTTGCTACAGCCTTTTTTAATTTGGACTTGTGTTATGGGTGCCTAAACAATATTTAAATGTCATAGACTCGAGTACGTCAAATTCGGTTTGGGGGTTCAATTTGGTCAGTAATTATTGATTGTTTTGGCCGAGATAGAGAAAAGATCGCCTGAGTAATTTGCGACAAATAGACTTTGATGTCGATCAAACACTACTAAATATATAGTACCCGGATTAGATTATGTGAAATCTAAATGTTGATTGGTTTATATTGCTAGTTTTGTAAGACAAATCTAGAGTTGCACTGAACAAAATCAGCAATGTACGCAATTACAACAATAATATTATTGTGGTTGTGGTTGAACTTCTATTGATAAGTTCGAACACGGTATACCACTTCGAAGCCAACAACCTTTGTTATCTTACTATCTTGAAGTGAGTGAATTGGCATTTAAGTATTCTAAAATAGTTTTCACAAAGAGCTTAAAAAAAGTTTGATGTAAAGCTGATAAGTTATTCAACAACTTATCGACTTATTAATGCAAGTATTGATTAAGATTTGGGTTATGATAACTTATTTTTTTATATTCATGGTTACTTAAGTGTGTTATTGGTTCCAAGTTTTTTTTTATTAGTCGCATTTTAAGTAACTCTACATAGAGTAATAGAATACATACTGAAGAGATAACAGAAATTAGTAATATTACTATTATAGAGTGTTATTTGTCCCACAACAATAAAATGAATTTGGCAACGTACGAATAAAAAGTTAATCAGCATTCAGTAACATTGCGATAATATATTTTCTTAATAAAATATATTTTCCCTCCTTTAATTCAAATCACAGTCAGATTGTACAGAACATTTGTAAAAGCATTACACTATCAAAACCACAACATGTCCTTGCAAAACAACTAAAATTAAACACACAAAATACTGTTTTACTATAAAAAATCACAAACCTTGAAGGCGACCATTTTCGCCGCTCACAAAATGACACAAAAACGTTGCAAATATGTCAATATTCCCCCGCGTTTCTGTGACGTCTGGAAGCCCGCGTAAAGGCGTACTCGTATTTATAAGCTACGTGAGGCAGTGAATATTAGTTATGCAGCCTGCCTTGTGGCTATTTTGTAACACAATACCTCTTTGGCATGTTATGCTGGTACTTAGTGGTTATTTGGGGCAACCCATCCTGATTTGATTGATACACATGTAATGAAACTTGACATATCTATAATTTGGTTTGACATTTTCGTAGTTAACTTTTAGACAAAAGCTTCCAGTCTTACATTCCAAGACTTGTTTTAACGTATCTGTCGGTACTTGTTTACACGTAACTTCTTTTAATTCCTGAAGAGGTAAACAGTACTTTAAGACATACAAAATGTTGATTACTGACTGTCTTGTGGATTTGTGAATGTGAATTTGGTTGATATGACCTTAAATCGCATACACAGTAAGTTTTGTGATGAATACGTAGGATTGTCTATTTCGGTAGGATATGAAGTATATAATAACTTTAATATACATTGTTTAAGTGAACTGAGGAAAGTACTAAATAACATCCCGTGCTAGACTGACACTTGAATTGAATGTAACTAGCTGTCTTTCTTCTTTGCATAGCATAGTATGTTAATAGGGGAAGTCATTACAAAACCGTTATTTCTGAATTTTAAGACTATATTTTTCATATTAATAGGGCGAGGAGGACATGAATACCAATAATGAATTTATAGATAGATTTTATTCTTACTAGTCTGGGAGACGTAAGTATAATGCGAGTTTGCTACCATTATTCCTGTATGGTGGACCACCTACATGTAACTAATGTTTCATATTTATATTATCCTAACTCAGATACTAATTTTAAACGTTACACATGTAAATATTATTATGTCTTCGTGACGCTATCCACCCAAAAAGGGATGAACAAACTTCCATGTAAATGTATGTATTTACGAAAAGAAAAACATAAATTAAGAAAAAGCACCAAGAAGGTTGCATGTAAATAAATACTTTGCGAACCTCCAAAAAGGTCATTGGTCCTCTTTACACGCAGGATGTGAAACTGGTCAAGTCGGAAGTAGCTTTTGACAGGTGCCGCCAAAACTTTGCTCTGGGCAAGGTTGTCAACAAAGAGTAGTTACTCACTATTAAAGAATGCATCTTGATTAAGGCGGATATTATTTACGACTTGTTTAATGTACGAGTATGGAGTTGTGATTTGGGTGTCGTGTTTTAATGTTTTTTCGTTACTCTAAATCAATTGGGTCTAGTGTCGTTCAATTTGTGTTATAAAATTTCAAGAATTCAACGAGAAATAGGTGTATGACTCAATCAAGTCCTATCATTTTTTGTGGGATCGACAGAATTTCGGTTGCAATCATGATAGTATAATTTTGACGTTGCTAGACCATTGTATAAAAATTCAACCTCGCCTGTCTATACATAGCGGTAAGAAAGTCCTTATTCCCAGCTGCACTATTGCATTAATTTGTACCTTATTGGAATACCATACATCACGCCTGTTTCCCTGTAGATGGGGTCGACAGAGATCACGGATCCCCATCTATCCCAATCCTGTAACCACTTTCGCTTCCTTGACACTCATATACCACTAGAAATTTAAGGCCGCCAGTACATTTTCAATACAGGATCTAGCACAATACTGAACAGAAATATGTTTCTTTGAGTTCGCCTGTCGTTTCCTTTGGGCGCGTGTTGAAGATTGCAAAACTTTGGCGCGAACAGAGTCCTGCCGCCATATTGGATTCTACTCACGCACCAACAATCGGACACGGCGGTCGCCGATACATATGCGTAATGTTTATTTATTATTGCTCAATTTTGTCGAAACTTTGGGAAAACCTAACTGAATTTGCTTTAATATTAAATATGTTAAATAGGAATAGTTCCGTGCAAGGCAGGACGGAAATTGAATAGATAAATAGAATGCTAGCTTTTCTTTAACATGTAAATTGAGAGCAGGGTAAATTGAGTTATTTATAGTAGATTGCTGGATTTTAGATATCACGTTATTTTGAATAACAACGTAGTAGTCAGTACTTGTATATGACAACACTAAACAAGTATGTCATATAACAGAGCAAAGAAATAAAACATCATTCAATAGAGGAAACATTGTACTCTCTAAAATAGGTAAATCATAGAAAAAAAACAATGGCATTCATATCCTTAACTACAACTTAGATACTAAGAGCGGATAAAAAAACTATTTTAATACAATAATATTATTTTAAAACATAGGCTGCCGTAATTATCAAAATATTAAAGAACGTTCCTACATTTATTCTTTACAAAATATTTATAATGATGGTAAATGACAAACAATTATTTTTTTACATTTGTCTCTGAATGGGCACTGACACTACATTTTGAACATGCATGACATAACGACTGTATATTTTTTCGTTACTTTTATATTTTAGACAATGTTACTTTGTATTATGAATATTTTCGTTGTAGGACTTTTAATATGGTATAGCTCTGATATACACTATATTGTTGTCAATTTTTTTCTATATAATAGGTGATGATTAAGTACCTACCACACTAGTCATACAGAAAAACTGTAACAAAAAAGTATTTACTGCATATATATGAACTTAATTTGAAAATGTAAGAATATGTTTTATATTTCATTTCATATATAAAACCGCTACAGTTCATTGTAGGATATCCGACAACCATATTTTCATATCCAAATTGAGTTTTAATTTCTACATTAAAACGAAATACAACATAAAAATCTACACATAATTTTCCTTGTATCAATTTACCTACAAAATCAAATAAATCAATGCAAATTGGACCTTATCACAAGCTTACAAAGCGTTAAATCCAACGAACACCACATTTACAACATCTACAGAACACATACACACTTAAAAATAGACAAAAATTTGTTCGTTTACCGTGTATGGTAAAAGCATCTTAATTCTAGCGAAACAAGAAAATTATTTTGATGTAAAGTTTAGATTTTTATACAAACTATTTTAAAACGTGTTTCAGTAGATACGATTTTTCAACAATTAATGTATTTTACTCCAATTGAACTGTCATAATATTTAATATGATCACTATGCTTTTCAGTGTTTAATATAGCAGCAAAGAAACAACGAAAGACAGCAACGAAGACGAAATTCAGTATTGATTTTGTTATATATTTTATAAGTACTTTTTACACCACTGTAATCATAAAAATAGAACACAATATGACTGTGTATATTATTTTAACCATACATTTATGATTATTAATTTATAAACATCATAGTTGCACTTTGACTAAAATTGTTTCAGTTTTTAAGTTGTTAATAATGCTTGAAATCATGGATTTAAAATATCAAATTAGTAGATTCTATACCCTTCTCTTTAATGTTGTTTTTTACTTTAACCTAAACCAAGGCTCAAATTTCTGTGAACGTGACAACAGAATCACAGAAGACAGTTAAAAACAATATCATAACGAAATACACCATAAAAACCATTTTAAACAATTAAACCAATAAAATATAAAAATAAAAATTTAGGAATCATTATTTCAATGGCACTAATTGTACTTTTTAGTTTTAATAATAATCAATGTGATACATTCACAGGCACTTTCAATTCAAATTCAACTTTATCTGTCGCATTCAACAATAAATTCACTGTTATTTTTTCTCTATCTTTAAGGCCAAATATCCCTGAAGAAATGCCATAAATATTCTACAAAACATAAAAAAATATATTTTTACATTTATGGCATTTTAGAAACATACTCTTTTTGTAAACTAACTTTGTATAAACAAATAACAACTGATTAATCTACTGTCAGTTTATATTGACGCATAATGTCAACAAAAGGAGTAAAAACCAAAGAGGCATATATCCTCCTTGGCTTGTGTAGATGTTACGAAAATTTCATAAGCAAATATAAATTGATGTTATTTTAGTTTAGTTACTGTGGAATTATCAATTGTCGCGTAGATGTAGTTAAAGGTGACTAAGATGTTACTGCTATAGACTTGAATATTCAAAATTGCTGACATGATTCTACAATGTATATAACAATAATTGCTAACCTAAAACCGCAAAGCTATATAAAATAATGACTATATAAAACTATATGTAAAATATCCATTAATATTAATTACTATTAAGGCATTAAAATGGACTGGCTTAATTAATAATTGCATTGAGGCACTGCTAGTTCAACTTAAAAATAATATTACAATATGACGGTAGTTTAAAATTTTGAATGGATGGTACTCGAAATTTATATGACAAATTCATTCATTTGTATTTGTAAAACACACTAATCCTATAAAATATTCATATATTTAATTGTACAATACCGTATATGAAGTAAATTAAAATTATATTCTTTAAAATGACGGTCGTCATACAAATAAAATTATATTTAAGGCAACAACATTAAGGCATATAATGACAATCTAATTACAATTTGGTAATTTTCGTTCATTTTCAATATGGCAGCAATCAAGGAACTTTTTGCAATTTCTGAGATCATCTTCTTTTCTATTTATATCCATCGTGGTCACCCTACTCTAGTCAATATATTCAAATACTCATTTTCCGTTAGACATTTGTAAATATTGTAAGGTGACCATACTGCCAATTTAACTGGTTATAAAATATTTTTCGTAAAAATAATTATTTTATAGTAAATAATGCACTTATCGTCGTTGATTTTATCTAATCAATAAATTTCATGTTATTTTCAAACATACAACCTTCAACATTGAAGTGCACTTAGTTCTTATCCTGTTATATACGTTTTTCATGCAGCTTTGACAGCAAAATGCGAATATAGATCAAATTTACCCTTATACCTAGCAAATAAAATACAAGCCGCGAGCAACATAATTATTACAATCAACAATATGTTTTGCGTATATTTACTTAAAACTATCTCTTATTTATTAAAAATGCGAGTCATGACTTTTCTTACACATACAAGACGAAAGTTTGTGCAACAGAACTGAAGAATACTACACAGTATTCTTATTTTACATATCATTAAAAATAATCCCATTGACCGAGTATGTGCATGCAAAAATCAATGTTACAATTCAAATCGCTGTCACTAATGTCATTTTGACACTTCGCAATCACTGTCATAAACGTAGTATAAGGAGAAACTTCGACTACCTTCAAAATATGTTCAAATACAAACAATAAACTTTCAATGTAAGTTATATGTTTAATAAAAAAATAAAACTACAAATATACTTATGAGACGTTTGTCATAAATTTGATATTTTACAATATCGCTTTTTTGAGGATTTGTAACCAATTCGGACGCGTCTAATTTGCTTTTCTTTGAATATTTAGTAGCATGTAGCTTTTATTATTCGTAGTCGAAGTTCTCAAGTTCCTAACCTTAAACCTAAAGTCTTATCCAAATGTCTTTAAGCCAGCCAAACCTTTCGTTTTTACACTAATTTGAGCGGAATTTAGCACTACAGAGTATTTACTTTTAATCAATTAAAACTTAAAATAACAAAATTCGATTTTGCTATCAATTTATATAGAAGAAATGGTTTCGAAGGATTTTGATTAGAATCATTTGTTTACGTACAATCCACATTACAAAAGTATTCAAGACTGTTTTAATTGTCGTGTTGTAGATGAATGTGAAACCATAAATTCTTTTGACAATATTCTAAATTAATATGGTTGGCCATAATTAAGCAAGGTCTATATTTTTTTGAAATGAGTCATAGATTCTATAAAATAACTTTTACAATTTTGTATTTACATTAATATAGCAAATACGCATTTAATTGGTACTTACATTAATGTAGCAAGTACGTATGACATAAAAGCAATAAATTTTTGATCCCTACAACCCAGATTGATTTCAATCTAAATCCTAATCATTTAACATTGCAACACTACAATTGAAACAGTCCCAAATTCCAAATGGACCTTTACGAGACCGAAGAGATGGCATTATGCGGGGACCCCATTTGCGTCAGGACCTTATCCAGCCACTGCAGGGGTCCGTTCAGATGGATCTCTATCCAGCAAGGAGTGGAGGTCACATCCTGCCTGTGGTACTCCGCTCCCCACCCCTTCACGAAGGACATTCGGATCGTGCACATCTTCGTCAGCTCATACACCGCTTCAAAACCATGGTTCACGCTCTGTGACAACAATTGTGCAAATTCCCTGTTGTTAAAAATCTTGAGGGAACACCCTGGCGGGATCTTGCACACGGTAGACGGATGAAACCCGTGATGATGGTTGCAATTTCTGCTCTGGACAAAGATGGCGGCGTCCGACAAACACTCCGCATACACCTCCCCTCCGACGTAGTACAAATGGACCCCTTTCCCAATATGGCGTCTCGTGTTCTCTATAGTGGAGTTCCGGTTCACATTACTCAGCTGCCCTAGGCAGAACCTGTCACTGTTGTTGGAAGGATCTGTGAACCCGTCAACCACTACCGAGTGAGAATTGCAGTGGAACACCTCTCCGACACGGCAATTGAGTTCGTAATAGGCCACTGAGGCCCAATAGAGGGGTTCCTGGTAGGACACCGGAGCCACCTCTGTGGGGGCATCAGTGTCATCTGAAGGGGGAGAATAAGCCGGTGGAGGGGTGTCAGGCAACTCAGAGCTAGCTGACGGAGGGAACCCTGAGCCGGAGTAGGAGACGTTGTGGGGCATAGCTGGCTCCGCAGTCCTTTGGAAAGGCAGGAGGGAATGGCCTGGTGCGAACTCTGAATGTCTTGGTACCAGGACAGGGGGTAAAACAGGGCTCTCAACTCTCTTGTAGTGGTAGGGGTTGATGCATACTTCCTTTTGCTTGGCGCTGAACGGGGACTGGCATATGTCAAGGGGCTTCAGTTCGTGGTGGCTCTGCAGGTCAGGCCATCGCCAGACGCGGCAGTATATCACATGCGGCAGACCTTTTCGGTGGGATACCTGTAACAAAAGAATAAATATTGTTGTACTTAAATATATTAGAAGTTATTTTCAAAAGATTTCTTCTCTTTCTGAAATGATTAGTAGCATGTAGCTTTATGTATAATTGCATAATATTATAAGCAGACGTTGTTTCCAAGTTCCTAACTTTCTATCTTCTAAAAATATTAGAGCAAATTGATTAATGCGTCCCAAGAAGAGCTTTGGGAAAATGAAATAAGGAAAGGAAAACCCCGTATCACTGCATAAAAAAAAATTAAGGTCATTTCGCGGAAATGAGCGAAACGAGTGTTTTCATTTTTCAGTTTAAACCTATTTAGAACTTACTGACACCTATCATACTTTCAAGGTAGCATAATGAAAGACTGAAATTGATGACTGAAGTAGTTTCAAGAGTTAAATATCAATAATTACGTAAATATAAACGCATAAAGTTGATAAAAAATCAGAAAAATGGCGCAAACAGGGTTTTGTATTTTTTCGTTTATTTCGTCACGAAGTAAGATCTGAAATCAAAATATACAATAATGGGTTCTCTAAATACTAATTAATTTGACTAAAAACATATTAGGTCCTGTTTTATTCATAATACTGCAGTTTTCGTAAGTATAAAACGCCCAATTTTGGGCCGCCATCTGTTTCATACATTTTTATATGGACAGCTAACGCGTCCGCCGCGAGTCGCTAGTTTCAATAGATCGCGTTCAGAATTTGGCGAATGCCAGCGTGGGGAGCACGTCCATTTTGTTGGCGATCACAGCTAAACCGCTAGATAATCACACGAGATCAGTTATTTATTAGTTCAATAAGTGAAATTTGGAAAACAATGTGTAATCACTTTGATGTTTGAGGTTATTGCTTATTATATTACAAGCGATTTTTTTCTTTCGAAGGGAACTGCTAAAGTTGATTTATTCTACATGTATATTTTAAGAAGTATTTTACTTGATGCGACGCCATATTTGATATAAATTTATTCTTGCGTCATTTATGCCTATGACAGGTATGTCAGACATGATATGAAAAAATCATGATAATTAATGTACATAATTTTGATTTACCGCTTGATGTTTCGGATATTATGATAAGAAGTTCAGAATATACATACATGATACCTACTGACATCACTTCAGCTTTCTTCCCAGTAGGTAGGCAACAATTAGTGAACCCCAGGATAGGTTGTTTATGGTGTATATATATATGTATGTATGTATACACACACATATACATAATTATATATTATGCATAATGACCGTGACCGAATTAAGGGTAGTCAGAGTTTGAGTATGCATTTGTGATGCTCGAAATCATAAATATACATTTGGGATACTCTTTGGCATCTTGAATTAGAGTTTTTAGCGTACTGCAGAATAGGTTATACCGGTACCGGACAGATATACGGAAAGAACGACAGTTGATTAGATTTTGATTTTTTACGACTCAGACTCATCTCTCTCAAGAAGGGTAGACCGCGGAGCAATTTTGTAGAGAAAAATTGCTATCGAAATCCGAATTCGGTCACTAGGCTCTCATAGCGGTATTGGAGGTCGCACCAAAAAAAATGTATAATTATTATACATATCCTGCTGCTCAAAATTTTGCTCAGTAGTCTGTAGGTATTGTTTGCCTCGGCAAACTTTACGCATAAATCGAATATTTGAAGTTCTTTTTCAGCTCAAAACCATACGAAAATACAAGCGCATTACTAGGCTCACAGACTTCTACAGGAGGTCGGGTTAGGGTACTCACTCAAGTACGTTCCAAAACACTATTTCTTATTGTTTCTATAAAATTACAATTATTTACCACAAGTGATTTATTATTTAAATATTGATTACTTTTATATATTTATGACTACAATGTTTTTAATATGATTATAATTTATTAGTGTTTGTTTCGTTTACAACTCAATTGATACATGGAACGTGCATCCGCCATGACAATAAAGTTTGTTATGATTTTGTTATATCAAGTTTGATGTGATTTATTTCAGTGTTTTTGAAACTATCGTAGTGTGGAACCTGTTTATATCGCAAACATAAATAACATTACATAAAATATCCCCTATTATCCCGCCGCATTGCTTTGTGAATCGATATTTATAGAAAAATGCTTCATGCATAAGAATTTACAAATGAAATAACAACAATTTATCTGCAAGAAATCTAATTCATCATACTGATTTGATATTGACTTATATTAACTTATTTTAGATATAAAAACATTCTTGGCCACTACTAAAACAGAAAGGTAACCTCAAAAGTATTTATCCCAGAGATAAACAAGGGGCTGCAATTGTTTTACACGGACTTGTTTCTATAACAAAACATCGACTTTGTTTTGGAATAAGGTGGTAGGTATCTGTAAGAACATACACACATCAACATGGTCTAGGGATATTTAACTCAAACCTAAATAACTAAAATTATACTACCTTTTAGTTAAGACACCTGTATCTGTAGTATTATATCATCTGTGCCTGTATATTAAATTAAACCTTGATTATTAGCCTATCTGATTAAATGAAAATATTTTAGTGAAAGTTGTAATTTAAAAAAATCTAGAACAAGAGAAAAACCTCTGATAAAACTTCAAACTAAACTTTATTTTTAAAACATTAAAACTTCAACATAACATTTACTTTTTTTTACTAAAATAGTGTTCCACTGAAAATCAATAATGTGTAGATCTTCCTAAGACATTCCTGACACATCTGCAGGGGTTCGGCATGCTTAAAACAAGGGTGTCAATATCCCGTTGTGGAATATTGTCCCAAGTCCTGCTAAGATGCAAGAAAAGATGGTTTTCACTGACAATATCTTCTGGGAAATTTCTTAGAGCTCTTCTCTGAAGCATATCCCAGGCATGCTCAATAGGATTTAAGTCTGGAGATTGCGCAGGCCAGTCTAAAGCCTGGACATCGTGCTGTTGTAACCAAGTTGTAACGATACGCGCAGATAATTTGTCATCTTATTTTTTTCTGTAAGGCCAGTATTAAATCTAAATTATTATTAATTAAATTTAAATCTAATTCATGATACTGATTTGATATTGACTTATATTAGCGCTGATTTTAACTTATTTTAGATGAGTGAGGGGGCAGTGACGGAACGCTGGACAAGTTTACTCGCTAAAAATAGAACTCATTTCCATACACAGGAAATAACTTACACTAATCAGTAGATGTCCATACCTAGTCACTAATCAAAGTGTAATGTAACCTTAATATGAGCATTTATAAAATTAAATAATAGGTTCCTATTATTACAAACAATATTTTAGTGCAGTAACCATTACTTACATACATTATAGACTATAACTAAATTTATAGTATACTTATTTCAGGAGCTTATGTAAGTAGTAAATTGTATATCAATACATGATGTGTGTTTGCAAATTTTAACACCTACAGAGAAAAAAAGAAAGAAACTTTATTCACTACATTAACAAAACACAAACATGGAAAAAATATAGCGACGACCTCCGTGGCGCGATCGGTTAGCCGCCGGAACGCTAATCGTGAGGTCCCGGGTTCGATTCCCGGTGGTGGCAGAGTTAAGAACTACGCTTTTCTTCTGCTTTCCAGTCTGGTCGTTGATTATAATATATATATGCTATATATGTATTTATCTATGTATAATATGTATACATTTCTTAAATTTACGTTGACTAGTACCCTTAACACAAGTCT
Source organism: Leucoptera coffeella (assembly GCA_030578115.1). NCBI lineage: Eukaryota > Metazoa > Arthropoda > Insecta > Lepidoptera > Lyonetiidae > Leucoptera > Leucoptera coffeella. The sequence goes on along the minus strand of JAMBLF010000947.1, from coordinate 102,802 downwards.
TAAATGAACTTACCAAGGGGCTAGTTCAATTGGTGTAATAATGTCCAAATATTATTATTATTATTATTATATAGGTATGTGAAAAACCATTGATGCAGTGAAAAGGTGCTGCCTCAGTATACGATGCAGCTAGGCTGCATACACATACACATTTATTCAAACTCATATATAGAAAGAAAAATATAGAACTATGGTATTTGCACTGACAAGGTGAGACATTGATAGGAGTTAGGGTAAGTATTTTTGTTGTTCGAGAAGACAAGCCTTATACCTAAGGTAGAAAGCTCCCCTAGAAGCAACCTCGCGAATAGGTGGAGGTATTTCATTCCAGCATTTGGACGCAGAGGTACTTACATCTGGTGCTAGTTTCTATACCAAAGAGCAATTACAAAGGTTCGTGGTCTAAACCATATTTAAACGTAAAAGAATAGCTGACAGTTACAGATTCCGAGAGCTAATAATCATCTTACTACTTTCATTTTAAATACGCCAGACTGTTACTATATCAAATTAACAAATAATAAAATAGGTAGGTACGCTTTGTGAGGTCAGGTGTATGTGTTTTGAGTATGCCGAGAAGACACATCATCGTGACAAAACAACAAGCAACAAGACAATTTCAATGCATATAATTAAATCGTAGTTACTAAAGTATCTGAAAACTATCTACGAGTGCGCAGTGTTTATAGTTTTATAATCCTGAATAGGTACAAAATACTGTGCTCACATTACGTCGCTGCCGCCGACCCCGATTGATATGGCTACGTCACATCCCACATCCCTTTCGGGGTAGTCAGATGTTGAGTGGCAACTAAGTTTTTTTGCATTTTTTTGTCAATCGAAACCCAATCGTTACCTGATTATCAATAGCCAATGTAATAGGTGATTAACTAAGTCCTTACATAACCAAACCAGGTTCCCTCACTAAAACAACAGCACGTGAACAATTTAAATGGTCACCCATCCAATTACTTTCTTCGGTTTAACTTCGGTGATAGAACGAGAACCGGTGTATAAATCACAACCGTAAAATCCTATTTTACGATCACAACATAAAATATTTCAGCAAAAACATTATTGACATTACATAACACAAAAACAAATAATTGACAGTATAATAGTAGTTTATCAGGATCAAAAGATATCTGTATGAAAATCGAGACATTTACATTTTTCGTACGACTGCCCGCCTATAAAAGTCTGTGATCCTAGTACATATTCCGTTTGTAAATTTAGTCGCAAAATCAAGCAGTGTTAGGGCAAAATAAAATTAGGTTTTATGCATTGTAACGAGTTTACACTTAAATTCATGAGCTCAATTTTATTTCAATATGTGTAGTGTGGGTAAATGTAACTAATAAATTGTATGACTACTATATCTACAATATGGTAAAAAGTATTGTACAATAGGTACTTATATAATTTTACCGTGAATGAACTGAATTAATCTAGGTAATCATAATACTTACGCATATGAAAAATGACTACAGCCGATCTTTCGTTGAAGAACATATTTTATTTCAAAAGCATTATAATCTAAAAACATAGTTTTACAAATTCGTTAACTTTTCGGAGTCAGTAAATAATTCGTTCGGTAGTTGCATACCTACATACATACATAATGTAATCTGTACTAGCATCCTTACAAACACTGGAAAACTTGAATTTATTTCGTGTTGGATTGATTACCATCTGGATTTGGGTGAGAATATCAGTTTATACGTTACATCATATGGAAACGATACGTATTTATTGATATAACTATCTGCAATTTACACGCCGCGGCGGCGCGTCGTCATGATCAAAACTATCTGTCACGTTCGACAGAGAATATCTGCTAAGAAGTCGGTCTGGATTGTCGAAAAATCATCACAATGTTTATTTTATGTTAGATAGATAGATAATGTACGTTTTATTTAGCAATTAAAAAATTGTCTTGCAATCGGCACACTATTGAGTTTAAAAATCAATTATATTATTAATATAAAACTCCCATAAACGTTTCATCGTTTCGCGATGTTTTGAAATTCGCGCCTTTTTATATTTTATATTCTGTCCAACCGCTAAAAACAGCACTAACGCGCAATGTACTCAGCGCTGCTGCGCTAGAAATGTCGGATTTTTGACAGTTCGTGAATTTATTTTTGGAATACAATACCCTTAATGTACATTCCTAACATAATGCAATGAAAGCACAGGTGTTTAACTCGTATTTTTGATGCTGTGAATGGTGCTACCTCAATACTGATAGGACTAAGAAGTAGGCTAAGAACAATCTATATGGATATCATATTAAGAAAAATCGCAAATTATTGCCAAATTGAAATTGCTGGCTATCAACATTGTAACCAATGTTCCATAGACAACCACAATATTCATGGTAAAAAGTTACCTCTTTTGTCTCTAAGGTTCTATCCGTTCTGAAAGGATATGTGAATATATGTACAAACAACAAGCTACAAATACTTCTCAGAAAATTTTAGCCATAGTTATTCATTAATTATGAAACTTATCAATGTACTTATACATTCTTGTCCTGTAACCCTTTTGAAGTGGACAGAACCTCTAAGTTATAACATCTGCTAGGTCTCTTTTTAGGATGATTCTTTGGTTTGTGATCTTGTATGAAACATTGGTGACAGGTTGCTAACTCATTACCCAATGGATTCTATTTACCCCTAGTCCCTTTCTACAACATACCGGGAATAACGGCAGTTAGTTACTGTGTGTCCCAGACTTGTTTTTATCAATGTATTTATGATTAATTTAACTTAATTACCTGCAACCGTCCATCCAAAGACCTGGGTATAGTGACACACTTGGACGGGGCGCCTGGACAAGACAGTGCCCTCTCCAGCTCCTCAATCGCCCCCTTTCTCTTCTTCAGCTTCTTCACCAGGCTATCCACCGCTTTCTCTGCCCATTTCTCTTCCTCGTCACCCTGGAATGGATGAACACCATATTAATATACCGGCTGTGCCACTTTGTCTGAGTAGGTTTCATTCATCTAGAAAAATCACTTGTTTTTAATCAAATGTTTGTGTGTAAAAGTTAAAACAAAAAAACTAAAATGGAAACAGACTGGTCATTCATTCTTCCACATTTCCACAATTTCTTGTCTTCTAATGGTTGCTATGTGATATTATATAGCCTAAAACCTGGCTTGATAAATGCTCTACAACACAAAGAATTTGTTGAATCAAACCAGTACTTTTAGATATTAGTGCGTTCAAACAAACTCTTCAGCTTAATATTAATAATAATATTAGTGTAGAGTCTATACTATAGATAGACAATGGGATAGATAAGTATTCTACCGGGCATCTATCTAACGGGCAGCAATATCCTATAACTCTCACTGGCAGTATAACCCCAATGGTTATGCTAAAATGATCAAGGAGATAGGATGATTTCAAGGATCTGTCTTCAGAAGTGTTAAAGACTGAAGGTCCATAAATACATAAGGAGTAGTTATTACAAAAATCTTACAATGTGACTTATTTCTACATTAAACCCATTATTATTAGACAGTATCCAGTGTGAGAGGTATTGTTCTGTTTCTGAGCTTGGATTTACTCTTCATATTTGCGCTATAGATTGTAGCATTATAATAATAATAATATTTGGACATTATTACAATAATTAAACAAGCCCCTTGGTAAGTTCAATAAGACTTGTGTTAAGGGTACTAGTCAACGTATATTTAAGAAATATATACTTATTATATATAGATAAATACATATATATTATACAACCAGACTGCAAAGCAGAAGAAAAGTGTAGTTCTTAACTCATTCGGAGCCAACGACACGCCTCGCGTGTCTATCAAAATTCTACTCGCCACGCCGCGGACACGCCTCGCGTGTCCATAAGTTTTCAATTATATCTCGAAAAGTACATGAAAAAATTTAATAAGAATTTGTGTACATGGTATTTACCACACGAATAACCATATATTCACGTGGTTTTTACTTTGAAAGAAGTTATGTTTATACTAAAAACGAACCCCTTGTGGGATGCCAAGAACACGCGACGCGTGTCCACTTTGAGTATGCGACCAGAGGTTCTTAAAGTTTGTGTAACTTTCCATCAAACTCACTACGTTAGCTTGTTTATTATAATATTAGTACTTACAAAATAATATGTTTCTGAGTGATTTTAGTCGATAGATGAGTCAATAATTAATATAGCATACAAAAAACAAAAAATATTATAAATTTATTAATATATAAATAAGTTTGAGAATCACATCATATTTAATTTACCTATTTACCTAAATATCCATATTCCGCCATAATTCCTGGTTTAAAATCACTATACTGTTGCCCCAACCTTATCTCTTTCGTTGCACAAACAGAACTAAGGAAATAAACTACCACAATGTATTATTAACGTATTTAGAAACATTAAGTTTGTCGCAGAGCCAGTGGACACGCGTGGCGTGTCCATTTTTTCTTAGTCGCTGAGCCGCGGACACGCCTCGCGTGTTCATTACCGTTTGTATGGCGGCTCCGCTAGTAAGACGCTGAAAAATGGCGCGGTGTCGAATGAGTTAACTCTGCCTCCACCAGAAATCGAACCCGGGACCTCACAATTAGAGTTCAGGTGCTCAACCAATTGCGCCACGGAGGTCGTCAAAATGAGATCAGAGATTGGATTCACTCTTCATACTTGCACTATAGATTGTAGCCTTATGTATCTTGGAGTAGGCAACTTAATGAAACAAGTGAGGTTTGTCAGTATAAGGAAAACTGGTTTCCATGATTCCCCTTTGTAGGAAAAAGGGTGTGATTATGACATTAGTATATAGTTTAATTCATTAGTAGTAGGGTTTCAAGCAAATGATCTTTTTAATCTGATTAACACACAAAAAACTGTGTAACTGACAAAATTATGTGGTTCAATATGTTTCTGGTGGTGATAGGTTCGCTACCTGTGCCACTTGCTGACATTTATCAGGTCTTAACACATTGAGTGCGGTGCAACGTCGAAAGACCTTATGCATGTACTTGCCTACGGTGCGGAGCGAAATATAGCTTACTTCTTTCTGGTGCGGGAGCTATAACTTAAAGAGTAGTTAACGTAAAAGTAAGATAGATATATTTTTGTGATTGTCTATTCAGTAGCTACTTAATTGATTGGTTAAAACTATATAAGGCCTTTGGACCTTGTACCGCACTGAAAATATTTTTCTTTATTCCTGTGCGGCAAAATTCCTAAAAATGCATCGAAAGAACAAACGTTGCCGAAAAATGCTAGAAATGTCAATTCAAAATGATCCAATTGTGAGTAATGGCCAAAATGTGAGTGACGATCAGAAAACTTCCAGTAGACAGATTTTTATTTTAAGTAGGTATTTATGTAAGCTTCACCTAAGTAAAACTCAATTTTTATAACAAAAATATAAAAAAAAGTAATTTGATATTTTTATTCTCATTCTTTCATATTTTATACTTACATTTTAGTATTATTTTTCATTGTTTTAAGAGCGATCTCTACTTTTTGAGTACAACCCAAAAAGTTTATCATAACAAATTGAAATATTTTTTTAAGTATAGCCTTATGTAAAACTTAATTTTAAAACCAAATAAATTTATCGATATTCTGTGTTTCTTATCATTTCCCATCACTAAAATATTAAATTTTTTGTTGCTAAATCGATGCGGTTATGGGTCTTTAAACCTTGCATTTGTTTTTCTTATTGTCTCTGGAGAATTTTCACTGGAGCTAGGGGCGACGTCTGTATTGTGACAAACGACTCTTTGACAATATATTACCGCCAAACTATGACGATTTTAAAGCGTTTTGACTGAGTTATAAGAGTTTTAATCAAAGAGTGTGTGACAAGGTTTAATGACCCATGACCGCACCAGTAGAAACTTATAGTATCGTGTTGATATGCCTTGCATCGCACTGAGATGGTGAAGCAGCTTTTTTTTGCCGCAGTCAATGTGTTAAACTAGCTTTAAAGGGTTGCATAGGGAGTTACAATCAGCATAATCACATTGAGCTGACCACTGAATTGAAACAGACTTACTAGATTATTAATATGATCAGGAGACGAGAGCAAAACTCATTGTCTAATAGCTATGAGTATTAGCAGCAGTTCAAATAGTATATTGGTTAAAATTAATGCTTCAATAAAAAGCCTTTGTAAATTTGTTGGGTATAATAAAATTGGCTTAAAAATGACATCTATATTAGTCGTATGTTAGAAACTAGTGTTTCAAACTATAATACCTATTGAAAAAGTGACTAATAGGAGAAAACTGAATAGAAAAGTGTCGGTTAATTACTGAATTCAAGGAAAATAGTCCGAATTGTGAAATTTTTAATATGTTCAAATTCTGTATAAATATTGGCATTTTACCTGTTTCCAACCTAACAGCTTCTTCACTGCGGGACTGGTGAAGGTGAAGAGGCTGTTCAGGCTGGACATAGGTCCACTACTCGAGGACTCTCCATCATCGGTCTCCATGGTTACGAGATCCAGCTTCTACCAAGACGCTTGCACTAGCTGGACACTACTATACGAATGATAAGCTCACGCACCAACAGCAAGAGTTTATGTAGCTCTTGAATCACAAAAACTTATGAAAAATAATGCAACAACACAAAGCTCAACAATCAATTTTTTCAACCAATTCTATCTATCCATCCTCCATTTTCTCCAAATCTGCATTCGTTTATTTATTTATTCACAGATTCTTTTTGTCACAACTAGAATGATGCCACAGATAAAAAACACCATTGAATTTTGGTGATACCAAAATCACAGATATGAGAATAATAGCCAAGCTAGAACTTTTTTGAAAATGTTAAAAAATCTAATAATTCAAAAAAGCATTTCAATAAAGAATATCCAAACAATTATTAGAATTGCTTGTTTATGTCCGACCAATTACTTTAAATATTACATAAACCTTAGACCCTACCCTACCCCTATAAGTTCAATGCATGATTTATTATATCCTCTATTAAGCATTTTTCATCACATTGATGCCAATCAAAGAAAATATACTCAAAAATCGATTCTCCATCATGTCGTATAGTCTATACAAACCTTTAAAGTACCTACTTGTTGGAGACTTGTTGTTATTTGTTGGTGTGATGTTATGTTTATAAAATACATTTTTTTCGACTAAAAGTACTTTAATCATTCACAATATTATCTTCTAGAGGGATATTATATACAAACCTATGTCATACAAATCATACGCATAGATTTTGCAGAAAAAAACTAGAATAGTGAAATTAAATTAGTCTGAATATTTAACCAAGTAAAATAAGAACAGAACCATGGATGCTCCAGAATGTTTTCGAATGCCTCTAGATCGAGTGGTAAGCTTTTTGTGATCACATAGTACCTTTCAAAATGTTAGATAGGTTTCCCTGCTCTAACAGTGTCAGTTAATAACCCATCCTGGTAGTCATCTCTAATGTGAGCGCAATCAAAGCTTCTAAAGTCTCAGAGCCCTCACTTCACCTTATAGCTAAATCCACATATCTATACAAAAAGATGCCTATTCAAACCTAAGTTCTGTCTGTGAAAATATTAAGCATTTACGTCTTTCCGTCCAAATACTGTTCACATTCAATGTAGGTTAACTTTGATAATATTAAAATAATCCAAGGTTTAAGGTGGCTTTTAGTTGTTGTTACATGAATGTGATATGTTTTTGTCGTCTGTGCATAGAGAATACAGTTTTTTCTTTCTTTCACTTTGTCAGCAATCAGTATTAGACCTTGCGAATGTGTACAAACAATATGTGACTATGGACCGCTGCAAACGGAACCTCCTCACTATGCAGAAGGAGAAGACCATGCCAGGATCTGCTGTAGTGCTGGAATCGTAAGTATGCCTAAGTATACATAGTATACATATGTCTTATCCTTTCGTCTGGGACCCAAGTCTGCTAATATTTTTAGCACTATCATAGTTTAATACCACTTCAGTAAAATGTGAAGTTGCAGCTAAGCAAGTGTCTAATTTACCTCAACAACGGTAAAATTTGTCACTTTTGCTATTCAAACCACTTCAAAATGTTATTGAACTGATGTTTTGAAAAAATATTCCACATCTATGGAAGGCTACTGGAGGGCTACAAACATTTACCACCACCTCCCTATTGCGGTAGTAGTTTTTCACCCATTTTGCTTATTACTATGTTTAATTTCATGTAAATTGTGGATACATTTACCTTTATTTCCATTAAATTTACAAGTAAATAAAATAGCATTTTTTTTAGGAAAAAGCCATAGTTAAGTCTGTAGTATTTTTATTATCTGTGGTTAAGTTTTTTAACAAATGCACTGCATAAGCTCGTTATAAACAAAGATTAATCGTACGGGGTTCTACTGTCTCATAGTTTGAGGCTTAAAATCAAAGCTCGGTAATTTCATAGAGCGCAATATACATACCTATATTCACGCCTCTACATCCCCAGGGGGATAAGCAGAGACTATTGATCGCCACCTGGAACAATGTTACTTATCTATCTTGCTTCACTCATTTCCATTAACATTCTCCATACATGCTCTTCTAATTTTCACACTATGAACACCCGCCTGAGAACAATGTTTCCAATTCCAATGGTTTAAGTTTTACATGACTTACCTCATCCAACTCTAGCGCAAAATGTACCAGCGATTAATGATAGTAATTTAAACAAAGTTTAGATTTTTACATTTCCTTTTATTGTTCACTTACAGTTTATTGTAGTTTTGAAATATAACATTGTAAAATAATTTACAAATAAATATTACAGTGTCTTGAAATTCTACTAACTACTGAAACTTCATTTGTGATCAATGAACGTAGTATGGATAAGACTTTTTCCAATTTTTATTTGACTGCCTAATATTTTTCCGGTGTATATAAAATAAAATTTTAAGAAAAATGAAGTTTATCTATAAAAATTACATTAAAATTAGCCTTAAACGTTCTTAAGAAATAAAACTTAATCTAATTCGCACATTGTAAAGAAAAACCTGCAGAGCAGCATTCCACGCTAAGAAACTCTGTAGACTACATTCAACTGTAAATTTACTAAATAATAAAATGAGATCCATAAATATCACTTATAAAATGCATAAAAAACATTTTATTTCTTAAATTATCATTAAAATTACATTATACATTATAAGTATTCTTAAGAATCTAATTAAACTATTTTGTAAAGAAAAACTTGCAGACAAAATGCCAAGAAACTCTGGAGTAAATTTCATAATAATCCATTATATATATATGATATATAATATGATTTCAAGTCAAATGTTTTTATTCAATATAAGTACAAGTACAGTACATTCATTAAGTTAAAACCTTTGCCTGTCTTTGGCTGTCTCTTAGTATTAAAATTCTACCGTAGGCTCGGAGAAGAACCAACAAGAAACTCCGGCTTTCAGGATTTTTCCCAGCGCCAGTTACAAAAACAAATTATTATTATTACAGAAACATAATTATTTTTGCACATATAGCTTAGATTGAAGCCTCACTTTTCACCGAAAGAGTCCCAATAAGGACCCTCAATATATATGTTGTATTATGATTATAATAATGATGTGTCGATATAAATAAATATTTAATTATCCGTGGCTAACTATATATGGATTAAACGGAAGCAAGGCACCACACAGCACGGCTTGTTACATCCTACGCAAAAGTAATGTGTGCGTTTTTTACACACCGCGCAATTACGCCGTAAACGACTACCCCTGCTTCGTTCTGACTCGATTAAAGGGTACTCATCCGGGTAGTGGTGCCTTACTTGTTTTAAGAGTCGCGCAGTGGAAGGGACGGGGTACTGGATGCGGGGATGGTGTCTATCAATAATGGAGCGCACGAGAACGTGACGAAACTCGCGGTGGCTTAGCTTGGAATTGTGGCTGGCAGATTTCGTATGTATGATGTATGCGTTGAGGATTGATGTGTTAAGGAGATGGCGTACAAGTTTTCTATACCATACCTTCGTGCGTTTCCGTTCCATAGGATACATGGCCAACATTTGATCCTTTTTGTCCACTCCACCCATACACACATTGTAATCTAGCACGCAAGTGGGTTTGATGGTGTTGGAACTATCAGTAGCTTTCCCTTTACCATGATATGTGGATATCATTGCGACTCTGTTTTGATCCATCCAAACTAAGATATCCACATCACCAGAGGTAAAGGCAGCCAATTCACCTTTTCGCATGTTTGCCTTTGTCAGGTCCCTAAGTTCGAAGGGGACGAATTGGCGATTCGTTCTGAGAGTTCCAACGCAATCGAATCCGATGGACTTTAATTTACGAGCAAGCGCTGGAGAATTATAGAAATTGTCCATCCAGACGGTGTGCCCCCTGAATTCAAGACCCTCCAGAAGTTTTAAAACTATGCAGGACGTGGCGCTTGTCATTGGGTCATCAGGATCGGACGGAGTTGTGGACCGATAAGCATGGATTTTAAATTTCCATAAATATCCTGTCTCCGATTCGCAGAGGGCATACATTTTAATTCCCACTCGAGCGGCCTTGTTTGGGATTAGTTGAACGATATCTAGCCAGCCCTTCCATTGCAAGAGTGATTCATCAATTGCAATATTTTGTTGCAATCGATATAGCTGGCTGAATTTTCGGTTCAAATGGTCAATGACCGGCTGAGCTTTGTATAATTTTGCCGCTGAAGGGTCCAGGTTCAGGGTATGCATGTGCTCGTTGTCATTAAAATGAATGCAAGTATTTAAAAGTTGGAAACGCCGTAGAGACATGCAGGCCTTGAAGCCCGGTGTGCTAAATATGCCAGCATCAGCAGACCAATATGACTCCATTTTGGATTTGACCAAGATACCCATGGCCACCACGATAGAGAAATAGATGTACATTTCATCTATGGAAGTATCGTACCACTCCGTTATACGACTTCGAGGGCCAAAAGTATTGGTTTCCAATTTGCGCGTTGCTAATTGCTGAGCATACTTATTAGTTTCAGTGACAATCTGGTTCATAATCTCAGTATCCCAAATTTGTGTAAATATTGTGTATGGATCCACCTCAGGTAAAGTTGGCCCTGTTTCCATTGAGAACTTCTCCCTACGATCCTTCAGTGGAATTGGTATACTTGGTATGGCCTCCCAGTTAAACCTATACATATTGGTTGGTTCCAAACAACCACTAGGCGTAACCAGGTCCCTCTCCAAATCGACCGCAATTTTTTCGTTATTGTCCCCTAGGGGAGTGTCGTCTTGTGTCTCCTCATTCCGAAACAGACGATGGAAGGGGTAAATGACTTCTTCATCTGACTCTGGCTCAGATTCCGGTTCACTGCCTGTGAAAGTACCAACAAAAATAAATGACAAAGATAAATTTAGTTACAACATTTATGCACCTGCAAACAATTCACTTACCAAAGTTCAACTCCCCTTTTGTCACTCCAGGGTTTAAACGACGGCGACACAACGCTTTTTTAAGTTTTCGAGAAGCTCTCCTGGGAGATGTTGAATCTTGGGACCTAAAATTAAAAAAAAATTAAAAGAAAACGAAAAATATGGCACAAGCTATGATTTAAACAACACTTACGAGACAGCAGCGGCAACGTTTGTTAGGTTAGGTGATTGTGGTACGGTCGCTAGAGAATCACCCGAACGTGTAGTGCTTATCGCGCTACTGCCTCCACACTCATCAATCCTGCAAAGAAAATATGATACATTAAATTGATTTTTAAGTTAGTTAATTTCATAAAATTAAAATGATTTTCTTACTTTGCCGGTGACGGAATCGACGCCGGAGTTCCTTCGGTTTGAGACAATCTAAAAAAAACAATTAAGTGAATATCACGAAATAACTTGATTCTAATCTACGTTATATCCAGGACAAACGATAGTCAGTTATTCATTAGAGTCTGCCTTCGGAATTTCAGCAAAAATAAAAATGAAATAGACGTAAGTAATGGATGGCTGTCCTGCAGTCTTAGAATACATTTTAAGCAATGCATATTTTAGGTCTTTTAATTTCTAGTCGAATGTAATGATAAATACGAAAAGAACAACGAATGAAAAAGTATGTAACGTTTAACTTACAACTCAGATTTTGAAACTGGCACGTCTGCGGCACTTGAGGTGCTAGGTTTCGGCGATCTGCACCAAATAAGAATTAATTAATCATGACACGTAATCAAGCCTTGATTTCATAGTAGAGAACTTATTATAACAGAAGCTCAATACTATTTTAGTGTAATTATTTTTGAACTTGCAATGCCATTACTGAAGCCGGCGCTTTTACAGCACGCGCACAAGAATAATGATCTCTATCTTTACGGTTCGAAAATTATTTATTTATTATATAAAATCGAGTAAGACACTTATTTAATTATAATTAAAAAAACTTTACTAATTAATTATTAAAATCACCCTTATAACTAATTATATATAATCCTACTGTTTTGAACTCGTTCAGAGCACTCGAAAATATAACTGACTAAATAGTGTTAATTGAAAGCACATGATAAAAATGCTAATGAGTATGCGAATTGATTTAAACTATGCATCTATTAATAACTACTTATATAATTACTTACGGTTGCCATACTCTCCGCCGTTTTTCGTATGGTACCAAGGGTACCTCCAAAGGTAATACTTCAGCTTGGTCTTCCATTTTTTCCAGGCGGAATCTAAAAAAAATGAATTAACATAGAAAATTAACAATCAGATATACCATATTTATGTAAATATATAAATAAGAACGGATTATAGGATAGAAATTAATATGCATTCAATGAGTGAAAGGGCGTGCTTTATTTATTATTGGCGGCATTGAGTACGGTATGCAAAGCACATGTTAATCATATTTTTTGTTAACAATTTTAAAAAACTATGGCTCAATTGAATCGATGTGGAAATTCTGGTTCAAGTATAAAGTATTACGGTGAAGAAAAATTGTCATCGTAAAAAAGTACAATTAAAAAAATAAAATTTAAATCATATTATTTAATAATACTTTTTTATAGTTTCTATTTTTTGTGACGTCATTTTGAGACATTTGTCTATTACACTCAATGAAAGCATAATACTTAAGTTCCCTAAAAAGTCCTATCCATACTAAGCGTACCATACCGCATATGGTGAACCAAAATAGCTGCGTCGTATTTTTTATCGCAACTGGGTAGCCGAAATGACAAAGAGGTGCTATTGATAAGTTTGTCCTTACTTCGGAAATGTAAAATATGTGTAAAATTTAAGTAACATATCACACCAATAAACATTATAAATACATAAATTACTTACCCGTCCATTCTTTTCCGATTAATTCTTCACGAAGACACTAATTACAAATACAACAGTCACTCAAGAGGGATGAAATGCTACTATTTGGACGCTATTTTTTTGGGACTATCGGGATCATTCAATGTTCCGTTTTACACAATTTGATAATGTTACCTCTAACCTACAATTACCTATGTAGAACAAAAAATCCAGCAGTTATATAAATAATTGTTACCAAATTACTAGATTTATTCATATAATTATATATTTTAAAATAATAAATAGCCGAATATTCTCATAATTAATTGATCAATGTCAGATTAGAAGTTAGTGTTTGTTTTGTTTACAACTCAAGTGATACACGGAACGAAAACCGATGCCCAATCCCTTTAAATGGCGCGCAGCCCGATCCGGGTAATGGCGTAATTATTAACAAACTTTGTTTTCATTTTGTTATAACAAGTTGGATGTAATTTATTACAGTGATTTGAAACTGTTGTAGTGTGGAACTCTGTTAATATGCTAACAATAAATAACATTATATAAAATATCCGCAAATTTCCCGCCCGATCGCCTTGTGAGATGTTTATAGCAAAATTCTTTGTCACTAAGTGCAAATGGTTTACAATGGTATGATTAACGAATATATCTACAAGAAAAATAAATCATAACATATATTTACCATAAATTTTAACTATTTTAGAAACGAAAATTTTCTTGGCTAACAATTTACCAAAAAGTAACCTGAAATGTATTTTTTGTTTTGGAACTAAACTAAACGAAGTGTCTCAAACTAGTATTTTGCTCTTGAATGCGTTGACAGAACCTTTGAACACTTTTTTGGTCATTTTTCTCACAATAATTCTTTAAGTTGGTAGAAAAATTAAGCACTGCGTTTTGCCAATTTCAAGATCAACATGACAAATGGTTGTCTATAACACCCACCAAAGACATTTAATATCATGCTAAAAAATGACCTAAGTGATATTATTGTTTCTGCAAGTTTCTGTACAAGTTATTAATCTATTGGGTGATGAGGTAGCGACTTGTAAACAATGTTTCATATGATATCACACACAACCCTAATATCCATACTAATAAGTGACTAATGAGATGTTTTCATGTTTCCAAATTCTTTCCACCCTTAAAAGATGTAAATGTATGTACAGACACTATTCCTGTATTAAAATGTAAAGTTTTTATTACAATACTTTCTTTTAATGAACAATGTTAAATGTTGCCATTCTTCCTAGCATGTTATATGAGGTGACTAAGTGACCAGCAGTAAATTGAATCTATTGGGCAAATTGACTAGCAATCTGTCACCAGTGCTGCAGATGACAACATAACCCCAATATTTATGTAAAAACCTAGGAGATAATATATCTGAAGTCCTGCCCCCTCAAAAGCAATTAAAGGATGTTACTATATATGCCTTACACTTGCGGGATAATTTTGCAAATTCACAATTGCAAAGGTAGCAATCTATAGCCTCTTCAAACCCACGTGTTGACCAGTCGGCCAGTACTCAATATAACCAGTATATGTATGCTTTTAATCTTCCAGGTCAGTGACAGTGAAATTCTACAAGGCGGTGCGCAAAGCGCTCATGTCCCAGAACTGGGATAAGCTGCTCTTTCTCCTAACCAAGTGGCCCATAGTGGACATGAGCAGCAATAAGGAGCATTTGTTTCACTATGATACTTATTTGAGGGTAGGTAACCATACCGTAATTTGTCTTGAACGATACCTATGTCAAAAGTTATTCCATTTCTAATGGATATATTATTATCTACTCTGACTGCGATAAAATAATAAGAAAATCTCTGTTTATTTTATGCCAGATTAGGTATAAAATAGTATTGGTTTAGTAATGAGCTAGAAATCTAGCAAAAATATCCCATACTATATATAATATATAAGGGATATGCCCTTGCAAGTTAATTCCATAGTAGAGAATTTAATAGGCTAAATAGCTCTTAGAAAACCTACTTCTTTCACTTAGGCCTGTACTAGTATGCGCAAAAGAATGCTAACTAGCTGATGTTCCTGACGTGTTGTTGAAGGCCACTAAATGGCTGGTAAATGGACAACCTGTCACCAATCTTCTATAAAGCATCATTATCCCTATATTTATGCTAAAAAGTGATCTAGACAATATTATTGTGTATTCAAGATTCTTTAAAAGGACATGAATGTATGATATGCTTGACTCTTATACTATACAATCAATACAAGATACAATTCATTATCATAATAATATCTAATAAACTACAAAATCATTCCAGGTATTCGTCATCCTAATGTTCAATCACCCCAGCGCAAAAGCTCAATCTCTCCTCCTGGAATACTTCCAAACAGTCCTCAACTGCCACTACGATGAAGACAAGAAGGCCTTCATGAAGGTGCTGGTCTCCCTGCCCCAGGAACTTCGGTCCCGGAGCACCACGGCCAATGTGGAGAGTAATGAGTTGATTGATTGATTTAATTCGACGTAGAGTACCCGCCACATAAGGTGGCAGTAGCCAAACTTGGAACTAAATTTGACGTTTCCGCCATTGCGTGTTATTTTGTATGAAAGGTAAATTTAGTATTACCAGCGTTGTGTTTTTTGCCCACTCTTTGTAATTTTTATGTTTGTTAAGGGTGATTATAATAAATTGATTTCTGGAGTTTCTTGTTAGTTCTTCTCCAAGGGTCTCCGCTGAACTTCTTCTTCTCAATCGTTACGCTCTTATCAGAGCGGTCGTGGTCTTCATGACGTGGCATCTTGAGCAGCCGAAATGGTTGGTGAACTAACCTCGGTAAAAATATGTAAAGACAATGCTCAGTGCCATGTTTGAAATAGTTTTTTACATACATACATACACATCACGCCTGATTCCCTGTAGAGGGGTAGGCAGAGATCACGGATCCCCATTTGTCCCGATCCTGACAGACCACTTTCGCTTCATTGACATTCATACATTCTCTAATACACTCTCGGCGGTTATAGGTACTCCTAACGTCACCTTTTTTCAATATAGCGTCTATCTGACTGTTACATATATGTCTTATTAGGCCGGCCCCTACGTAACCGCCCTTCCACTTCACTCATATATATTCCTTTTGTCAATATATAGTTTTTTTAATTTGTACTTAGATCATAAAATAACTTTCAAAGAGAGCTTATGATAGGGCCTATTTTGAATAAAAATATTTTGACTTTTGACTTTGGTATATTAATTTGTTTTATTTGAGTTTATATCTCTGCAACCAAAGATCGTTACAAATGAAACCTCAATATAATGTATCGAGCCGTATGGCACAGTGAGTGCTAGTTTTGGCGTGTTTACTGGCAACACTGGATTACGCGACTGTGGCGACGCCTCCAACTGCCACCTTATGTGGCGGGTACTCTAGCTCAGTTGTTTGGGGCCGGGCTCTGTATCTGTGGGTACAGGTTTCAGATCCCGCTTGAGCATGTACCAATGGAAATGAATTTTAATGAATTTCTATGTACATTTTCGTAATAAAAACACATTTACGAAATGCATCGGATTATATGGTGAGGCAAAACATCTTGAGAAAACCTACCTATTCGTCAAACAGGTAATAGTTAGTGCTTGTAAATGGCGACATGGTTGACCACCTGTCACATTGAGTACTGACTATGTGGTTAACACGTGGGTTCGAGGTGTCCATAGAATTACTACCTTCGCAATTGCGGAGTTGGACACCGTCATGGTTGTGAATGAGTTTTTTTTTTTATTGAAGAATGGTGGTATATTATACATTGATATCTGGTAATAGATTAGAATGTGTGTTTACGAATAGATTATTTTATAGGAGAGGCTAATTTGAATCACTTGTTTTAAGTTCATTGTAATTTTGGAGATATACTAAAGTGATTAACATATAATTGGTTTGTTACAATAATTGTTATTTAATATTATGTAAGGGAACTGTATAGGTTAAACAAGAAAGAAAAAGTTGAGAACTACATATATCAGAATGAGTTTTAAAGTAAATTAACATAATCTCAAAGTTTTGAAAACAACAATTGAAGTAATTAATGTAAATAAGCGATTCTTTAAGCGGAACACGAAATTATTTTTGGTGTACTTTAAAAATAAGGGAATTGTATCGTTCATTCATATTTATAAGCACAGATGAGGCCATCTTTATAACCTTTTAATAAAATGTAATTATCATATTCTGACCAATGCCCACAGGTATGTGTTGAAAATATCCATGTGTAGGTACATATTAGATAATTACGTTAGTTATTTAATTAAGATGTAGGATAGATCGAAAAAATCTCTGTCTCGTGTAGCAGGGACGTAAAACAATTATAACTAGTTGTATTTCTTCTGGCGTGTCGTATTAGTCGACTAAGGAAGTAGAGGTCAGTGGAATCTATTGAGTGAAAGGCTAGCAACCAGTCAAAAATGGTACATATGTCATCGAAACATCAATATTATATAGATATTATCGTGGTTCCAATGGTCTGACCACCCCGCAAGGGAGTATAGGACGTAAATGTATATATGAATAGAAAAATGTGTGATTAGTATTAAAGTTAATTTATTTACAATTAAAATACAATTGTTACAAAAATTAAAATGTAATATTAAAATAACATATTTGTTTCATTTATATCATATTCAAACACATTAAAATATTCCAACGAACATGAAAAAGTATAATATGATCAGTTATCTGCTTTAAACATGTTATATGAAGATATTAGCAATAGAGGAATTTTTAGGTAGTTTTGGGATCTCTAAATATTATATTTGTTCTGATAAAGTTAACTTAGATAATATATTTTTACATCTTAAATCTATTATTAGTCGCAATAAGTTTATATTAAAGCATTAATACAATAGAATAAATAAGTGCATTAAACTAAACTAATAATTAACGTAACACTAATATTATAATTATTTTAAGTAGGTATAAAAATATGGCACATTCGAACATTATTTTAATTTACAAATGTAATTGTGATGAAAATTAAAACGACAGTTATAAAGTCTCATAAGAAAAAATGCTAATTTTTAAAATTCATTTTAGTCTGGCAATAATACATTTAAATAAATCAATATTTAGGCTACTAATTTCTTCCTCATTAAAAAGGAGTAAAAGAAAAAAGAATGAAGAGAAAGCAGATGATGTTAAATGTGTCCTACAGTGGACGTACGAGTGTATAATATACACTCGTACGTAAGCATTTATGCTGATAAAAATGATTAAACTGTTAAAATATCCGTTATAATTTACTATAAAACACTAGAATTGCCTAGTAATACAGGCAGGCAGTAGTCAAAAATCTTTGAAGGAACGAAATCTTGTTTTATAATTATTATGATCACACGAAATATTGTATGTTATCCTTCATTATATAGCTGTAGCATTTCATTGTTTGAAATCGATCAATTAGAAAAGTCCAAGTTTAAATATATCGTTACAACTTAACTCAATCGTTTACACCAAGTTCTAACCAGCTTAAACTAGTTATCGCTAGTACTAACCAGTTTGAACTAGATAAATCTGGATAGAACTAGATATAACCGCATTCAGTCGCTAGTACATACTCAAACTGGTTTATCCGTTTGCAACCTATGTTTGTGATGGTAGCGAACCCGTCTGATTCTCCTGATGGGACATTTTCCAACAGTTCTAATATACGGTCCGTAGTCGCAGGTCGGGGCAGTACAATCCCCGTTGCCGATGCAAACCCGGTCTCGGAGACCGAAATGTTCCTTCCCGCGGGATAGGGAGAGGCAATCCCGCTTCCTTGTTAGGTCTGGCCAATCGCAGACGCAGGTGCAGTTTCCAGAAGGCTGTAGTTTGGCTATGAACACCGTTGGGCATGTACACCTGGAAGAAACGACAAAATATTGATAAAGCTAGAGTGGCTTAAAAAATTGGAAAATTTAATTTCGATACCAATGGTAATTTTGTGATCTTGTGGATTGATTTTCTATCGCATTTCAATAATATAAATAAGAAATAGTTTATGGAAGTGGAAATGGGTGGGTGGAAGACATATTAGTGATTCTATGCTCATTTCATCACATGCACCTGTTTTATACACATTTAACGTGCCTATATGTAGGTCTGTTATACGATGACATGGACCAAAAGTCAACACTATCTATTAACAAATAGGTTGATGGACATAAATGGTCTACTTAGCAATATAATTACCGAGACTAACCACGGATACGATACGAAAACTAAGTGTAAATTACTATGACACAAGGATGTTAGTAAATATAAGTATTACCGTCTCAACTGCGGCGGCTCCGTAGATTCTTCGTCTCTTTCCAACCTAGGTTCCTCAGTCGGAGCCAGCCAGGGAATCTCTTTGGTCTCCCTCCTTCCCTCCATCCTGTCTGAGTTCCTCTTGAAGGGCCTGTCCCGGTTCAGGCAGCCGCAGCGAGTGTGGTTGAAGAATAGCATGCGGGCCACTGAGAAATTTCCGTCAGCTTTATGGAGCTGCAATTTTAATGGTATTAGACTATTTTAGAGGTTATGTGGTGACTGAAGATATATGTCAAGTTTAGACGTGGTAAACATCAATGATGTACATTTAAAAATACTATCACAACTCTGTAATCACAAAACACGATCTGTATGCTTACAGTGACCAAGAAGATTTTAAATTGCCCCGTTTCTGTCCACCCCAAAAGAGATTAAAAGGATCTATAAAAATAGGTTAAAGGGGGAAGGAAGTGAGTTAAGTTTGAAGTTGATATCGTTTGTAGTGTGTAAGATCGACGTGTTTATAACAAACACAGATATAAGAATACTTAACTGAGTATACATTTTGTGGCTACATCGAACCGATTATTCTTACAACAACCTCCATGTAGACACTATTCTAAATCAATTATCAAGGAGAATGTGTTATAGGCAATGCTCGCACCAGAAGAGTCAAGAAGATGATCATGTGTATGTACAGTCAGCGCTAAAAGTGCAGTCCCAGTGACTTTTTATAAGGTTTAGGTTTATAAGAACAAAAGACAATATTTTATGTAATATGCATTGTCATGGCCATTATACGTTCGCGTACTTCGAAATGAAACGTAAACTTTATAAAAAGTTACTGGGACTGCACTTTTAGAGTTGACTGTACCTTGAAACCCCAGCAGAGACAATGAAACGTGTAGGTGCTTACATAAAAAGGTATAGCGACATGTTTCCCTTCGACTGGGCTGCAGACTTCGTCCTCGTTGTAGCAGCAACCAGAATCAGGAGCACAGCGGTGCAGCTGGACGCACGGAGGCATGTAGCTGTAAATAGATAGGTAAATGTAACAAGGGACATCATGAAATGAGCGACATACTGAGATGAAGTTAAAAGTATTTATAACTCTCGTGTATGAATGTGATACTAATGAATTAACTAGTTATATGACAGAAATGTTTTTCTTTCTTTAAAATACCTAAAAATTCCTATAGAACCCACAAAAAGACTTCATATTAGTTACACGGTCTATCGCATATTCCTCCAAAAAGTAAAGTATATAAGATAGGAAGCTCCATTCGTCACACAGGTAATTATAGCCTATGATATACAATACTTTAATCGCTGACCTTTACCTGAACCTCAGCTCTTAATTTACCAACACCTTAAATTGCATTGACTTAATTTAATATTCTTACGACACTTAAATTGTCCGGCCAAACGCTTGCGTTACTCAGACACTGTCACTTCTTCACATAATTACAAGGCCTCTTGCAACATTCTACCTACTATATCGACTACAATAAGCAGTAACTTACACGATATCAGCGGCTGGAGCTAGCTTCCTGACGGAGAGCCAACGGGGCTGAGGCGTGAGGCAGCGACCAGCCCTCACCACGGCGCCCATGTTCGCCAACGCCGACCTTCTCAGTTGGGACCGCTCCGTGCGAGTCAGGGACGCTATAACAGGAGCAGTTATGTATACAGTTATAATTGTCAATTGATTCTAGTTAGACTGGGCTGGACGTAAATTGTACCTATCTCTTTATTGTGTTCTTTATTTCATTACAAGACAAATGCTTGGTTAACCTGAGCATCTCTCTGTATCATATTTGGTAGACTTACTACTCGTGACACTGGGTACTACATCTCCGGTACATATACATTTACGTCCTTTATGCCCTTTCGGGGTGGACAAAACTCTCAAGACATGTAAACATCGTCCTGGTCACTTATTAGCATGAATAATGGAGTTTTGATGTCATACGGAACATTCGTTACAGGCTGCTAGCCCATCGCCCTTATCCTACGACATGTCGGGAAGAACGGCAGCTAGTTAGCATTTTTTTTCCCACCTAGACTAGCACAGGACATCTATTTTCGTGTTGTTGATTTCATTACAGGAAAAATACGAGTTAACCTAAGCATCTGTGTGTATTATATTTTATAAACTTACTAATCGCTGCAGTGCAAGGTATGACTATACGGTAAAACGTGCGTTTTGACTGGCTACAAACTTTTAAAATGACTAACGACAGTTATAAGACAAATCTTAAAAGATTAAAGATGTTGAAGCATATTCAATACCATTAATACAATCTCTATGATGGTTGAAATTGGAAGTTGTAGTTTCCTACAAAATCCAGAACTTCATCAGAGTGTTACATACATATTATTATACATTAACGTGTTCTAATCCCTATCGAGGTGGACAGAACCTTGGAGACGATAATATCTCTTAGATCCTTTTCGCATCGATATTGGACTGTTATGTGTAACTAAATAAAAACTACGTACAGTCATCCAGAATCCTGGGTCTTTCGTGGGTGGCTGTGATGGGGTCGATGCCTATGATGGAGGCAGGGGTGACTTGTAGTTGAGGTCTGGCAGTGCTGGGGTCTGATAAATCATCGTCCTGGTCCCAATCCTCTCCATCCATCGCGTAATACTGGGGGTCCTGGAAGTTAGAGACAAAATTATTACATACTAGCGACCCGCTCCGGCTTTGCACGGGTATAAAATATATAGCCTACTCCACTATTTAATGGATGTTATTATACATATGAACCTTCTTCTTGAATCACTCTATCTATTAAAAAAAAACGCATCAAAATCCGTTGCGTAGTTTCAAGGATTTAAGCATACAAAGGGACATTGGGATGTACGCTTCACGACTTGTGTAAACACACTCTTTCTTTATTGTGGCGAGGTAGTTGGAGGCTTGAGTGTCCAACTCCGAAATTTTGAATGCAATTAATTAGAATAAGTTTGTGACGAGTTATTAATTGCTTCGAGTTAGCTGGGGCACAGATAATATAATACGCTGGGGCATAAATAGTATCTTACTAATTACGTTTCGTTTTATTCTAATTCCCCCATTCCTAAAAATTTACAGTGTTTGCGACATACATTCGGAAAGCAAATGTTCCTGGCTTGAACTTTCCGAACAATAACCAATGGAGTGGAATTCCTAAACAAATTCTATTTACTCTTAATCGCTCAATACTCTCCAATGACAGGCCAAGAAGAAGACAGTTAATTTTTCATGAAGCGTTTTATTTTCGTCCGCTACTACCAATGAATTTAGGATATATAATCGTAGTTAAGTTTTAAATTGCCATAGCAGTACTTATTTTTATTATAAGAATAGACCATGTTGCATATTCTAATCAATAAAAATGATCGCTCGTAATTCTAAATCTAGCCAATAGTGGTCTTTGATGTTCTATGAATGGCCAGCAGTTTTGTGCCTTTTTGCTTTATAGATATTTGAGAGGCATTTTATTGCGGATTGATTATATTTATTTAAGGCGATGAGTGTATGAATGGGCATCTTTGTAATGTAGTGTATGCAATAAAATATAGTACAGTAAATGAAGTTCCAGGATTCGATCCTACTCGTAAATATAGTATTTTTATATTTACACAGTATGACAAATGAATAACATACATAAGTATGAATAAAAGTATGCTTTCAATAACTTTTTAGTCATTACCTTTTAGAATCATAAATCTGCGTAATTAATTAATAAATTTTAAAACAGTGATGTCGAATTTCGCAGCTGATACATAACGCATTTTGGTGATATTTTGCTAGTACTTTAGTCACCTACTGTAATATATAAGGAAGAAACGAAATTAATTAGCTTTCTATATTCATTCCAGCTTAATACATGGTATGTCTGAAATTTTCAACCTTTAATCTGAAGTAACTCAGTGGCTACGGCCATTATGTTTATTAGGTATCGGAATGAGAATTCGCCATATTGGAAATTCCGTCAGTGGCGCAGTTCGTCACCGCTCAAAATAAAATCAGGACTATTCTGGCAATTCAGAGGGGAAAGGGTTATAATCTTAATGTACCGACCTGCTATATTAATATCCTTTTGCCACTTTTTGTTTGCAGGGGATATTTATGTTACAGATGCACAGGTATAATGTATTTATTAATAAGGAGTGTCTTGTTTTCACTCACAGAGTTAAGATGTTTTTTTCTAGCTTTCCCGGTGTTAGAACCATGGAAATATAATGTATATTTAAACGATTGACGTTTGCATATCCTTCTAGTTAATAATGGCATTAATGTTTGCTCATCGTTTAATATATTTTAAACGTGTAATCCTCGTCCTATCAAAACATCCTATAACATTCAACAAAGAAATCTATTTAGGTATATACCTCCTAGATGTGATAATTGCACATACATATGTATATACTTATAGTCACATCCTTCCATCCCTAATGATCGACAGGCTTATAATACATAGAACCTAGGAGATATAATATTCATACAATCACTCCCATCACCTTACATAGGGACAGTCAAAGATCAAGGGTGTCCATTTTACCCGATCTTGGCCATCCACTTTTGCTCATTAACCTCCATACACCTTCTCATACACACCCAGAGTATTATAGATTCTAAAGTCACCCTTTTTCAGTAGGTCACCAATTTATTTATTATACCTTTTGTTAGGCTGAGTAATACCTAAGATGAGTAAATCAAAACCTACCAAAGAGTGCAGTATGTTACTTCTATAGTCACCCTTTTTCAGTACGTCACTCAGTTGTTGTTGTCTTGTTAGGTTGTAAGTTGAGTAAATCAAAACCTAGCAATGAATAGCGATAGAGTAATGGTTCCATATAGCCACCATTTTATAGTCCAAGTGAATGAATGATGTCTAAGTAAAACCAACAGCTCAGTAGGTTAAGTAAGCGCCGCATTGAGATAGCGACTGTTGCAGCTGATAAGAAATGAGATCATATTTCTCAGAAGACGCCCATTGACTCCGTTGGGATTCGGGGAAATTGATTAGCTTGTTAGAATATAAATAGGACGTATACAGGACGAATACTTCGATACGAATTTAAAGAGACCTAGAAATTTATGGCTTAAAGGTTCTATCCAAAAAATACGTAAATGAAGATATAGGTGTGTTTTTAATCCATTTGGTATCCAAAGAGGATTATAGATTGAACCTGAAGCCTTTCTTTTCCTCGCATTTGACATTAATATAAGTAATTTGACTATTAATATGGAATATCAGAACGAAAATACTTTATTCACTGCACAAATTACATTAAACACACAAACAATAAACATCAAGGATGAAAACCATTGATGCAGTGGAAAGGTGCTGCCTCAGTATATGATGCAGCTAGGCAGCATCACTGGTCCTCCGGCAGCACCCGATTTGAAAATACCAGTGACTTTTTTGAAAAAATAATCTGCCTAGCAAGCTGTAGAAAGGATTTTATTTACTCTTACTTGCTAATACCATTCATATTAGAAGTCTAAGCAGCATGTAATCATATACATTTTTTGTCTATTTCCTATACTGAAGAGTGCACCGTCCATCAGTTATCTTCACGATATTTGCAGTAATCATTGTGTGTTTCAAAATTACATTCTTTATAATTTCATTGTTTGACAGTTAATTTACTTTATCTTTAAAAATTCGCAAGCAATGTTTAGTTAAATGAAATCCCTAAAGGCGTATACGGGAGGCGTAAAGGCAGGTTATTGACTCCAAGGCCCTTCAATGAATGAGGAGCAAAAAGTTTAATTGCCCTCCGGGAGGTCCAACTTAACGGGTTATGGTGTATAGAGGACAGACAGACAGAGTCGCGAATATATAAATACGTATACAATTACGTCTTCTAATCCCTTTCGGAGTGGACAGAACTACGGACACACGATTATATCTTCCAGGTCACTTTTTAGCATTAATATTGGGGTTGCGATGTCATATGAAACATTGGTGACATATTTAACTCTATCAATTCTAATTGATAACTTATTTGTTTATTCTATCATTAAATACATCTAGAAACCTTTTTGACAAATTTTCTTTTTTCTAAGTCATTGAATGAATTGTTAATACTATCGTTCAATACCGCATCTCGAAAGCTTTTATAGGACCGCATTTCAATTGAATTTATCATGTTTAAGTGGAAGTAGCACTACTCTATATATTCGCATACATATCCCATACGTATATTAAGTAAGCATCTTTGTTATATCAACAATGAAAGCGCATGTACCCAGAAATCTATAAATGAGCATTCAAAAGAGGAAGTTTACTTAATTTCTAAGAATTAAATTTATTATAATATATTAGTTCTTGTTTAGTTAGAAGTACTACTTAGTAACATAACATAAGCTTCACGACTTGTGTACTTATGTACACTCCCTTTTCATTATCTTTGTGGCGGAGTAGTCAGAGGATTGAGAATTTCATAGGATACTTAGTGTAGCTTACTAAGAATATAGTCACAGGCTAGTCTGGCATCTATTTAACATAACCAGGATTTCTGGCATGTTGCAAGAGGTGACTTAGGGACTAGGCATGATTATTGATACATTTATTACATGTTTGTTCTAAACGAGAATAAGAAGGAGTCGAAAAGGTCTTCAGTAATTAAAACATACGAATATGTCCATCACGAAACTGCGCTTGTCATTTCGGATATATTATGTAGATATATGATCTATTAACACCCCATGATAAACTTCGTCAGATGAACGTATGTGTTTATATACATAATTAATTAATACTGTAATTTCGCTTAATAATAAAATTAGAACAGTTGATAGTAATATCTATTTTGTATAATTATATTAGCTCATGTTATGCAATCCTATTATCTAAGTAAGTAATAAGGTCATGAAATCTATAATAGCTTTAGGAACTGAAGATAATAATAATGTTAACTAGCTGCCTTTCTTCTTGGTTGATTTTAGGGTCATTGGAGTCTGTCTATTGGTCGCCTACCTACATCTCATCAATCCATTTAATCATCAGTCCATTTATCATAAACCCAATAGTAATCATAACGTGATAATTGATGATAACGGTGATCAAGGAACATCTGAGCGGTTCTGTCCACTCCACGAGGCATTGGAAATGAGTAAATATTTATACAATCGTTAGGGCGAGAACTTTTATTATTTTTTCGAACATAAAAGAATAACCTAAATGAGAATGTTTATTTGTACTTTTTGTTACTAATTCACAGCGATTTGAGCAGGTGACTTAACACTACATAGTATAAAACAAAGTCGCTTTCTCTGTCCCTATGTCCCTTTGTATGCTTAAATCTTTGAAACTACGCAACGGATTTTGATGCGGTTTGTTTTTAATAGATAGAGTGATTCAAGAGGAAGGTTTATATGTATAATAACACCCATTAAATAGTGGAGTAGGCTATATATTTTATTCCCGTGCGAAGCCGGAGCGGGTCGCTAGTTCAATAATAAACAATAACGTAGAGATAGAATATACGAAAACGATGCCTTTATAACTTTGAATGCATGTCACACATCTTCCTACATTCCCAAAGTCAATCGAATATAGTAGAAAACTGAATTAGAGTCTATTTCCAAACTGAAACTATTTATAGACCGCATCTCAGTGAAAATGAAATTCAACATTGGTTTAACAACTTCATACTATAAATATTTAGATGTTAGAGAATTTCTCAATTTCGAATACATATACTCACGTCGATCTATCCCTTTTGGGGTGGACAGAACTTAAGGGATAGATTATCTAAATCTCTATCAATAATTAGAGTTTTGATTGAATCAACATGTAATAAAAAAGACGAGTTGCAAGCCCCTCTTTCAATGAATTTCTCTCTTTCTTAAGTGTTGTCGTCTTTTCCTACAGTAAGTAGAAAAGAAAGACAAATAGTTAAAATTAGTTATTTTGAATTCTATTTTACATAATGTAGTTATGTATTTGGGATTGAACGAACTATGAAAAAAAAATCCGAAATATTGGCTGCTTTGCCATGTCCATTGTCACAAAAAGTTAATTTATTGTTATATTTTAGATATACTTGTAGTTTACAAAGCACTTTATTAACTATAGTTATTCACTGTAATACACTTTTAGTTATTAATTAATGACAGACAATTTCTAAATCTCCTATTATTCTAAATCCTAGATTCTCAAACCAATGGCTATTCTTATAAGCATTAAGAAACCAAACCACTTACCTCATCATTCCACCCATCATCCGTATAGTCCACATCTGGAAACTTATCTCCCTCCCCTTCACTATTCAGCTGGTGCAACTCCTTGGCAAAACTATCCAGCTGTTCTGGACTCACGGCTCCCCACAACTGAATAGCACTGAGCACTGCCTCTTCATCACCATTCAACTCTTCACCGAAAAGTTTATCAGGAGAGATCGCGTTCAACTTTTCAATTTTAGCTGCGATTTTGTCCACGTATTTTTCCGTAGGTTTCAGTGTGAAGCTTTCTATTTTTTCATAGAGTTTCTCTAGACGATGTGCGAAGGTTTCCTGATCGGTGACCACTGAGGTCCTGACGGGAATGCTCGTCAGGATTAAGAGGAGCAGGGTTGGCAGCATTTTCGGCGTCTGGTCTGCTTGCGCGCCGATTCAGACTGGCGTTTGTAAGTACCATGTGGCGCGCACGTTTGGGCTTTTTCGGTCTCAATACTCATCGCGGGTTAAAGCTGTGTGCCGTTTCGGATTTATCTCGCCTCTGGATGGATGGAGGAAGCGAAAGTGGCGGCCTTTATTTACGGCAGTTTATTGGTCAAAGAACTGGATTAGAGTTCTTATATTTTCTTCCTTTAGCTGAATTTGTGTGAGTTTCTATAAAATATTTAAATGAAATAAAAACGTAATTTGTCTCACTTATGATTATAGCTTTTAATTCTACAGTTGAAATTTTATTCTGTCTTCAGGGTGCCTTTGCTATAATGTATGATAGATACTACCTATATTGATATTATCAGATCTATAATTATACTTTAAAGTAATGAAAAAAATTATCCCAGAACTATTTTCCTGAATATCATATATTCTAGAATTTCTCCAGTCTCTAAGTGTTATATACCGTAAAGTAGATTCCAAGTATTCAAGATCTTGTTCATGCAAACCATAAAATTAAATTCATATTGTATTATTTTTTAAACACCGAGTTGAGTGAACTATTTTGGACAGTTGGCATACTGCATCACGACTCTACCCTATCGCTGTACTTAGGTTTAGTAAACCTTGTCGTCATTACGAACATAGTCCCCATATCACCAAATAGCCAGTACCCAAAGTGACAGGTGGTGTTTCATATCACAGTGTAAAAGCGCTGCCTGACTTGTGTATTCACAATACTAGGAAGCTTTCTTTACATTATAGGTGATATGTTTCGCAATTGAATAATTTATTGACAGGCTATACAGGGGTCCATAAGGTATTAGTATACAATGATCTTATAAACTATGTTAGTAATTAACTACTACAATATTTGTGTTCAGAATAAAATTTGAACCAAATTAACGTAACAGTGTATGTATGATCCGAACAATATAGACCAGAATGAGTCACCAGTTAGCTTTAGTTATAGGCACTCTGTTGAACGTCGCTTTGTTCCAATTTCTTGATTTATAGCCTTCTAATATAAACAAATGGATATTTATAGCGCCAACCACGGATTCTTGTTGCAGCGAATATGTTTAAACAAACATTCTAAGATTGTATTCCTTTGAACAGCACTCCGTACTAGTCTGGGGTGGAAATAGAGTTTAACCAACTGTTTACTTTCTTGCAAAGAAGAAGGTGACTAAGGGATAAAGGGTATTGATATATGCTGTTTCTAACAACTTTATTTCTGATTATTCTTTGATATAACAAACATTATAATGGAGCAACCGGTATCATTTGCAAAATGCTCATTGTTTACAAATTCACATGTATAGCGTGAAGAACAGAATAGCATGTCTAAAGGTCAATTCGTGTGAGAGAAGCAAGACAGATTTGTCAGGTACGTTTCAGATGGCGATCGATAGTCTTTGCCTATCTCGTTGGGGACGTAGAGGCGTGAATATATGTGTACGTATGTAAATTCATACTAGTTTCATATATACAACAATTGTCTCTTGCTGAGTAGTATAATCTTCATATATTACTATCTAAACTATTTCGGGATAATTCACCTAAGTGGATTCGCCAAAGCTATTTCGTCCCCTTTTACCCTGTCCAATCCTTCGTCAATTACGGTCGTGAGTTGATGTGCCATTAGAGCAATGAATCACAGAGTAGCTGACCGATCCCTATTCATAAGCCAACTGAATGAGAGCTAATTATCGGCGTCTGTGGAGCGAGTTGAACGACCGGGAAGAAATTCGCAATAAATCTCAATTGAACATTCAAAGCTCATCGTAGATACATACATAGGTATATCAACTGAAGAGAGAGAAAATATGGCGAGGAAACCTACTTATTCTTTGGCACAGATGATAGTGCTTGTAAATAGACAAGGTTTACCACCTGTCACGTTAGGTGACAAACTCTACTAAAGAGCTTAGCGCAATCTAAGTTCAATATCATTTCAGTAATGATGTGAAATGGTTAATGGAGCAGTAAAAGTGTCTAATTTCACCATCGGAATGGACTGAAATTTTATTTTTTTTCTTTTTTCTTCTTTGACACTCTCTGGAACGAAATTGCACAGTCTCAATAGTATTTTCAGTTAGAACTAAACAATATAATATATTTTAATAAGTGCTGGGTTTGTCGGAATATCAACGTTGGCAGTGCGAATTTCACACAATCAACATTAGCTGAGACAAATCCTATTCACACTTGCGCGGGGTTGCCATGTGCGTTTGGTTCCACTAATGTAAATTATTATATAAATTAATTATTTTCTCTATTTGTGTATATGTATTACAGCGTCTAGTGTGAATAAAAGGATTTTTTTTAATTAAAACGCATAAATTGATTTGGGACCCTTAGCAACTGAATTCGACAATGGAATCACTATATTATCTGCAATTACGCTTGACACGCGAACATAGACTGCACCGCAAGCGGTTAGGGGTTGTGAATCGTTTCGGAGTGGTTGGTGCCTTGGAGACATAATTTCCTTCGTTGTAGTAAATAGGTACGCGCGATTTTTAATAATTTTTCAAGAAAGCGTATTTTTGCTAAACAAAGTTTTCCCTACGATACCCGACGTTTCGATCATGTTGCAATGGCCTTCGTCACGACTCAACGGATATATTTTGTTTACAAAATATACGCGGCAAGTCCCGTTTTCTTGCATTGATACAAAATATTGGTGGCATGTACCCCTACGGTTCGGTATGCAGGGTAGGCAGGCACTTAGCATAACATAGAAGGTCATGACGACCTTCATTGGGCGTACAAACCTGAACGGCAATCGAGAGGTTCTGGGTGCGATTCCCGGTGGAGGCAGAGTTGAGGCCGGCTTTTCTTCGTTCCAGTCTGATTGTTGCTAATGTGCTATATATATTGGATGCTATTTGTGTATTTATTTATATATACTAATTGCACAGCGTGTATGAGGAGGTATATGGATAACAAAGATGCGAAATAGATACAAATGGGGATCCGTGATCTCTGTCTACACCTCTGTAGGTAAACGAGCGTGATGTGTACATGTTTAGCGTCATGTTAGTTAGGATTTAAAAAGAACACTAACTAGCTACCTTTCCCACTGATAAAGTTAATCTATTAGTAGGCCGTGCAGAAATCTATTAGTAAGAATAGAAGAGTATCCATGAAAAGGTTAATAGGTGTGAGTGAGGCGAGAGATTTGTCAGGGTCGTCCAAGATGGCGATAGATAACCTCTCCCTATCCCGTTAGGGAAATAGAGGCGTGAATATATTATGTACTAGATAGGACACGATTAGCTAGGAATTCCTCTAAGGCGAGGGGTTGATGACCTGCCAAACATCTGGTCCCCACGTGTTCCATTCACGAAAGCGATATATCTTCCTTTCTTAATAGTTCGGGATTTAAAGAATGAAAATATCTGTCTTACTGCTTCATATGTAGTAAATTTGGCTATTATATACTTACAATGCATAATTTTACAGTCACTAACGATGAGGGGAAACATCGTGAGGAAACCTGTATATCCCTCGGGATAGATAATAGTCAGTGCCTAAATATGGCGATATGGTTCACTACCTATCACGTTGTGTGCTATCTAGTGAAACGCAGGCTTTGAGTAACCCATACCGAACATGCATCAGAAACGGATATAGGCACTAAAGCCTCTGACTACCCCGCAGTAATTAAAAATGGAAGCGTATGTTATGTTACATACAATACACTATTATCGCTTAGGATGAGATAGTTTTTGTCTACAAGTTTCTGCATACCCTGAAAGGGATAGAAAGACGTGAGTATGTAAAAACAAAGACAAACGCGTTCACAACCATTAACCCTTACGGGGTGTTCAGAGGTTCAGGTGTCCATCTCCGCAATTGCGAAGGTAGTTATTCTATGGCCACCTCGAATCTACGTGTTGACCAGTATATGTAAGTAATGTCTACATACTATGAAAGTGATAACTGCTATCTTCTTAAACTTAATAATAACAATGTTTAATTACTCAAATCCTTATTTACACAGTCAGCACTAATTTGCAATAAATAGGTGGCGAGTCCATCACCCTTAATCCTGTTTTAGTAGTAGTAGTTAAGTAAATGAAACAAACATAAAATTTGCTAATTTATTTCGAAAATATAACGTTTTAATACACATTTGTACTTACTCATGTCAGTAGATATGCAATTTTACTACGTTAAAAAAAAGATGGTTAGGTAACTAACCTACTGTAATGTTTTCAAATCCTTGGTCGTTAATAATACATGAATACAATGAAATGAAAGTAATTGTAGTTATTTTAATTAGAAAGTATTATATAATATATTTATAACTATAGGATGGATTTTAATATTATGAATTTAGGTAATTAAATAAATCAGAATTGAACATCAAACTAAAAATCATTTCATAAATAACATTACCTATATTTAGGTATAAATAATACATATTTAATATGGTATTATTGAAATGACAGTTTAAGGAATGAAAACATGGTTTTAAACTTAATTATCTTGTAGTGATATTTAACTAAAACAAAAAAACAAACGCATTCACGACATTTTTGTTTTTCTGTTTTTTTTTTTGATATTTACCTACTATATGGTAAAACTATTTCTATCTATGTTTTATTATTGGTGTATTAATTAATTTAATAATGCGTTTTCATAGCAGTTAAACAATTTTGATGCTGTTCGCTATTGTAAAGGTTTTTTCTGTTGCGAAATCAAAAGTATTATATTAAATTACCTTTATTTCTAATGCAGATAAAATATTAAATCTCTTTTAAACTGCTACAAAAACACATTTGCAATTACAAACGTTAAATTTCAAAAACCAAACGTCAGACGTCACCAAGACACCTGTCACAACCCTTTGACATCTGTCATCTTTTTTTTATTTCTTAAACCTTTGAGGACGTGGGTAAATGGAGTTTTACAGCCATCTCGTCTGGCACGTCCAGATATGTCCTTTCTAGACCCACGGTAAGAAGGAGGGCTCGAAGCCTGTCCACTATAACAGGGTCTTCAGGACTGGCCCACACTGTGAGGCTGGAGTTCAGCTTTGTAGTCTCCCTCATGAGCTCAAGTAATACTGGTTGGCTATTCGCTGCTATGCATGCTCGTACCTATGTGTTTGGGATAAAATGTATTAAGTTATTGTTGTTATATTATTTAATGCTGTGATACTTTTATTTGATAGTTTTCTATGTAGATAATACAAATTCGACTGAGTTCTAAGTGGCTTTATCTTGTAAAGTTTGTGCGAATTCGAGCTTTCTCATACTAGATCTCAAGGGATGAAACTGATCTGTCAGTCATTTTTACAATTTATTGGTATTGCCAGCGACATTTAAAGTAACCTGCACATCTTTCTATCACTAATTTACTATACAGTACATTTAATCAGCATACGACTATGGTTAATTATATACACTGAAATATATTTTATAGTAACTAGCTTACTATACTTACCGGGAAAGTGACAGTCTGTTCCACCTTGTTTTCTTCCACCAATCGCAACATTTGGCCGATGTGCTCGCCATTGTATTCGCCCTCTTTGATCTGGCAATAAACATATATTTGGATGACAAACATTCACCAACAAACATATTCTCAATAAATGATTACTCGATCATTACTAAAGTTCTATGAGAAGTGCAGTTGTCGGATGAGACATGGGATGTAAATGCAAAGTTATTTACGGCGTAACACAGGCGTAAGGATTGAAGATAGCTGGTAAACATTTACGTTCTAGACTAGTACCAACGGGAGACTAACCATCTATTGACTTCCTCTAATCTCTAAGTTATCTCCAACCTAAAAACTAAATAAATTAAATCTAGTAGACAACGTTGGTACAATGTAGTGTGTAGTATAGGGTTATATGTCTTCAACTAACACTACATATTATTTTAAATTCAACTCCAATTGTTATATTAAAAGTGACTAAGGAGATAGATTCCCCATTTTCCTGGACCCAAGCAAAATATAATCACGAAGAAAGTTAATTTATAAGACAACTTTTATAAGTATTAACAAAATTTACAAGTTTAAAGGTATATTAGAAGTGACTATCTCCTAAATAGATTCCCCGTTTTTGCTGGACTTCTATAAGAATACAATAATAGAGAAAGCCTTCCAGTTTTTACCCAACAATCATACTAACGTTGGGTCCAAAATGTGTAGTCCATCCAATGGAGAGCACGGTCTTGGGGTGCTGGGCAGCCAGGGTGATGAACTTGGTGGCATCCACTGGCTTAGTGGTCGCCTTTACTGGGCCGGGAAGCACGTCAGCATTGAGCCAGAGGGGGAATTTATCCTGGGAAATAAGAAGATAATGGTCAGGGTTCTTAGAATATGTGGTATTCAGTGTAAATGGCGACACAGTTTATTATCTGTCATGTTATGGGCTAATTATGAGCATTCGAGGTAAGCTCAGAATTACTAACGCCTTATTTACGAATGGTCACTTGAACCTCATCTCCACAAGGGTGATTAATAGTCGTCAATGTCATAAGCTGGACCATGTAACAATTGGGTCTCATGAAAACACCGATAAATGGTAGACAATTTCTGTATGTATTTTTGCAATTTGGTTAACTTCCACAATAAGGAAAAACATCGCGGGGATAGCCAATAGTCAGAACTCAAATATCCTGCAACGTAATGGATTTTAAGTATATGCTTTGTTGGGTTATGTTAAATCTATGACTATGACTAAGACACGAGCCCCTGTACGTTTCGTTTTATGAAAAAACTGGAAGACACGCTACATAACTAACTACACAATTATATTATGTCAACCAGTTACAAGATAATAAAAACGTATGGTATGTGCTATTCTAAACAACTATAGATGTGATTCTTCGAAGCTATTAAGAATATATATGTATATTGTATTCTAAACAAGTATAGTTATGTTTCTCCACGGTTATTTCGATTAGGCCGTTTGGCCACCCAATTGGGAGCAGGGCAGGGTCAATTGGTGCCCACTCTTACCAGACGCTATTAGGCGCGAATTCATTAGGGGAACAAGTGTTACTATTATTAAACTGCGCGCTCTGCGACGTTAATGGAATGATAACTAGGTTGCTCTTTTTAGGCGACTTAACCTCAAAAGAACATCTCGAACATATTTAAAACTATCGTGTTTGCAATTGCATTAATAAGGACTGGTGACAGGTTGGTAAGTAACAAAATGGTTCCAATTGTCCTTAGTCCCTTAGAAGACGATTGAGGATAAGTGTTATTAAACTTTATTGTGAAGCTAGTAGTCTGTAATAAAAATGACATATTAATACAATCACTTTCCAGATAACCAAGAATATGCAGTTTTAGAAAATTTTATCGATATTAAAGTCATGAAAGTACCCGATTTTATATATCTCTTTGATACAGATAAGGCATAGACAATACCATGCATGCAATAGTACAAAACCCCTTTACCATTTTAAAGATGCGTTTTGAAAACGCAATCACGACCATTAACCCTTGCGTGGTAGTCAGAGGTTCAGGTGTCCATCTCCGCAATTGCGAAGTTAGTAATTCTTTGGCCACCTCGAACCCACGTGTTGACCAGATAGTCAGTACTCAATGTGACAGGTGGCAAGCCATGTCGCCATTTACAAGCACTAACTATTACCTGTTCGGGGAACAGGTAGGTTTCCTCACGATGTTTTCCCTCACCGTAGTATTCGACGCATTTCGTTAATGTATTTCTATTCCCTTTTTATTTCTTTACCTTTTTACTAAACGCCGAAATCTGGTTCTGGGACTTCTCAAAGGCCTCTATAGACTTGAAGTCCAGCTTCACGCCCTTAGTCTTGTCCGGGTGTTCGTTGTTGTACTGAGCCACTGCTGTCAGGAAGTCTGTTAAGCTGAGGTCTGATGTAGTGGCTGGTGGATGAGCCATAACTGGAATGGGTGGTCCGTCTTCTGAACCCTTGATGTGGCCAACTACTACGTCTGCTTCTAACATTGACTTGTCGCCTGTAATTTATTTATTTACACATTACAAACTTATGTTAACTTAATTAAATTTACATTATTTTGGCCAGGAATTGATTTTTTTAATTTATTGTCTATACAGTTACAAAGCAGAAGTATTAAAAGGTTAAATATTCAGTATCTAGTCCTATCCTAATAACTAAAAGAAGAAACAGAAAGAAACAACGAAAGAAGATGATGTGGGTGGGTGTTAATGTCTTCCATTTGATCTATATTACTTACACCGAAGACTAATTAATTAAACTAAGACATTAAGACTATTTATTTAATGAGTAAGCTTTATTTAGATTTAGTATGTTGATAAAATAAGGAAGCGGCACGAACCCAGCAAAACATAGAAACAAAGAAATTTTTATGAAAATAAGCGTTTAAAACAACAATGTTTGATTTTATTTAATCAACAACAAAATTCAACATTGCTAATGATATTTGCAATGAATTACATTCAACTAGACCTGTTTACAAACCAGTGTGTGGACAGCTTTATAAACATCATAATTGAAAGTGACTGGGGATAAAACAGTTTTTGTTTTAATTA
The DNA here is from genome assembly GCA_030578115.1 of Leucoptera coffeella. NCBI lineage: Eukaryota > Metazoa > Arthropoda > Insecta > Lepidoptera > Lyonetiidae > Leucoptera > Leucoptera coffeella. The sequence goes on along the minus strand of JAMBLF010000947.1, from coordinate 66,162 downwards.
GGTCATAGGCTGGCAACACTAACTTGACACTGAAGGACAAACACATTGAAATAAGGTACACATTGTATAAACGACAGTGCAACTACTAACTTCATTACTAATTAACAAAGCCTTGAGTGTTTGGGTAAAAACCTGCGACCAATTTAAATAATTTCACAGCCCGATTAAGTTGTTGCCGAAACAAAATTATGGCTCCCAGATTTTATCTACCCTTTCGGACAAATGTACGTGCATACTTACTAGCAAGAGCTGCCTTGAGATACGTCTTGTTGTTGACTGCATGGGCCCAGGACACTCTAGTCAGGTTCTTCATTATGGGATCGTCTGTCTGGACTCTTATGGCTGAAAAAAAGAAACAGTTGCATAATATTACACATACATATATAGAGTTGGATATTCCTTGTCTTATTTTATTTGAACAAAATAATAATAATAAATCATTTATTTACAGCCACGAAAACAAATACAATACAAAAAGTTTACAAATCAAACTTACAACTAAGAGGTATAACTTGTCCATGTTATTGTCGTAAATAAGTAAATACTATTTACAATCAAGAGACTAGTTTCATTAATAATCTTTTACATTTTCTATTAATTTGGCTAAATTGAGAATAATAACAACTGCTTTTTAATATGGTAACATTGACTGATTGCTGAATGACTGACATTTCACGGCACACGTCACGTTACTATCAGTCAATTATTATCTAGAAAATTTGATGTAAATTCCATAACAAAAAGAAGTATTTAAGAATTTAAAACGTAAAATATCTGAATATATAAAATGGAATAAATTTACCTATTAGATGAAAACTAAAATAAAAACTGAAGCCACGTAAAACACTGTTATTTTATTTATTTCACTACGTAAAAGAGTGACTTGCCTTTTGTTTACTATTCATCAGGTTTTGACTGACAGAACTGAGTTATTTTATATATTGAAGTTGAAACGATGGACTTACGATGGCGGTAAAATTTAAATAATTAGAAAACTCACGTATAAAATTTATTATTACATTAAAGTTAATACTATGTGTGTATTATATATATCGTCAAATAGAATTCAGGAAAATATCGAGAGTATTCATAATGCAATGCTGTATAAATCATAATGTAGTATATAATTACTAATTCAATCTTAAAACATATTATTCATTAAATACGGGTGTTGTTAATTAGTAAATATATGCATATAATATTCCAGTACCGCAATATCTTGGAAAAAACGTCTACATCCATTCTCGTATTGAAAAAAAGTTCTTTAATCTAAATCACGTCCATCGACCACTAGCACCTGCCTATCTCTTTAGTAAGTAAACATATAAGAAAGTACTGAACCAACGCAAACAAAACACGCCCCATAAGGATGGAAAAGTTGTCCACGAGCACTGAAGGTCACAACAGCCATTGAGTCTCGTTACACCTTATTGATTCAACCTTCAGTGGCGCGGGGGCTGCCACCATTTTGCAATATCAAGGTCAAGTATGCCAAAGGAAACTCGATAATTGACACAGATTTCTTGGATGCCTCTGGATGGAGCGTTTATTCTATTGTGACGCGTGTAGTGCATTAATACGTGACCAGCCTTGGCTATACGTAACCGTTGTTTATTACCTTTGGGAGTGGACAGAGCTTCGGAGATAACATATCTGCTTGTCTATCTTTAGTATAACTATTAATAGTCATATTCTAGTTATGACAAATTTCTTTTCCACCTACAACATGCCAGTATATATAGAAAATCAGTTATTTAGCTCTCTATACACGTTGATGAACATCTGAATGTAAAAAAATGGATCGACTTCATTCCAGACCAATACAGACAACCTGTGTTCATATAATAACTTGTGTACCGAGGGGCCAAGAAAAAAAGGGAAATTTCCACCTTAATTTTTGAATATCATCGCTTATTAAGATCATTTTTCGGTAAACCTGAAACCTGGAATCGCAACTATGACTATTGGGTATCTTAAAATAGCCAATAGTCAGCGTCACAAGAGAAGTTAACGTACAAATAGACACGCGATCCTGTACTTTGTAACTGCAATTAGTCCATTTTCATAAATTTGAAATTGAGAAATAACAGATTTCGTTTCACTATGATAGGTTTTAGATTTTAGCTACTCACTTGTACCCACTTTTAAATAATTATAATATTTAAGACACTATAGTTTTAAGAGATTCGCGATTTATACTCATGATTAATAGCAAACGGGACTTATCGCGTATGTTTTTAAATAATAAAGTTATCTTTATTAACCCGACATTTCGGCTACGTTATGCTATGGGTAGTCCTGTAGCCCCAGTGATGGCCAATATTTGGATGGAGCATTTTGAGCAGAAGGCTTTGAATAGTGGAGCTCAGAATATTAAACTGTGGTTAAGATATGTCGATGATATCTTTTGTATATTGAAAGGAGGCGCACAAGAAGTAGATAAGTGGTTGATATACCTGAATGCTATTCATCCGAATATAAGGTTCACTTGTGAGATGGAAATTGATAGATCACTTGCATTCCTTGACGTTAAGGTTATGGTGAGACCTGATGGCACACTTTCACATACTATCTACAGAAAACCTACACACACAGATCGGTACCTCCATGGATCCTCACATCATCATCCAAAACACATGGTTTCTGTGGCGACGTCTCTCACAAGCAGGGCTAGGGATTTGTGCGACCCTGAGCATATGGACGAGGAGCTGCAGTATGTTCGGGATGTACTTAGGAGAAATGGTCATTACGTAGGTACTAAGTTGGTAAACCGTATATCCAAAAGAAAGAAACCCCCTTGTGTGGATCGCGTGCCGGTGTTCCTGCCTTATGTGAAGGGTGTTACAGACAAAGTTGGAACAGTCTTGAAGAACTACTCGATCAAGCCTATTTTCGTTCCATCTTCGAAGGTAACAGACTTTCTAAGAACACCTAAAGATGTAATTCCGTACCAAACACCGGGTGTGTATAAGATTGATTGCAGCTGTGGGAAATGTTACGTCGGACAGACCAAACGGTCTATAGCGGACAGAGTGAAGGAACACATTGCAGCGGTCAAGAAATTGGATACCAATAGGTCAGCAATAGCCGAACATCTACTAAACGAGGGTTCAAATCATTGGATTGAGCTTCATAAACCCACTGTGCTCTCTAATGAACGCCGATACTACAGTAGAATTGTACGCGAGGCGATTGAAATAAAAAAGCACAGTACATTCAATCGTGAAGGAGGTTACAAACTGTCTTCGGCGTGGAATACCGTGATAGATCGACTTTCGGTTCAGCATGATCGTGTGAAGCCACAAGATACTGTGAGTGTAGTGTGTAGGTCGCGTGTGTTTAATAATAACGAAGCAGTGAGGGTAGTCGGAGAAGAATCTGACAGGGCGCTGCGTTGGAGGCGAAGAAATATGCGTCGTCAGTCTGCCCGTGACCATGGCTGCTGCAACGTAGCCGAAACGTCGGGTTAATAAAGGTAACTTTATTATTTAAAAACATACGCGATAAGTCCCGTTTGCTATTAATTTAAGACACTATTACACCAATAGAACTAGGCCCTCGGTAAATTCATTTAAGACTGGTGTTAAGGGTACTAGTCAACGTATATTAAAGAAATATATACATATTATACATAGATAAATACATATATAGCATATATAATCAACAACCAGACTGAAAAGCAGAAGAAAAGCGTAAATCTTAACCCCGCCTCCACCGGGAATCGAACCCGCGACCTCACGTTAGCGTTCAGGTGCTCAACCAATTGTGCTACGGAGGTCGTCAAATTAATATTATAAGCGTGTATGTATGGTATCTATACAGAAGTGTTGATAAGAATGCTATACTATGGATGTTCTTTGAATACTCTAAATAGACTCAAGACATATCGATAGCCGCGATAAAGTTAGTTATTGAACGATAAACAATTTTGTCTGTAGAGTTTCTAAGCACTTCCCTGCAGATTTTTTTTTACGATACGCCAATAGTTTATTTAGTATTTTTATTATAATATTATTATAATATTTAAATCTATTTTTTTTTCACGTCAGAATGTAATTTCCTTTTTAATGTGTTTATAAGTGATATCTATGAACCTTATTGGATATAAGGAATTTAGTTTTATTATCATTCTAGTTTCTTTAAAGACTTTAACATAATTTATTAGATAACATAATATAAGCTATGTGTATACACACTCCCTTTTTTTTGTTGTGACGGGGTAGTCGGATGCTTGAGTGCCCATCTTCGAAATTTCAAAGGCATGTTAGGTATGGCTCACACAAAGCCCGCGTTTCACTTAATACAGTATCCAACGTGATAGGTAGTAGAACCGTTTCATCGTATATAGGCACTAACTATTACCCGTCCCAAGGGATAGGCAGATTTCCTCACGATGTTCACCCTCACCGTTAGTGACGGTAAATTATATACGTAAATGAAAAACACATGTAATTACATTTATTGGTACATGCCAAAGTCGGGATTCGAACCTAGGACATTTCTCTTAAGAAGTCAGAGGTCTTAATCACTGAGCTACAGCTTTAATGTGGTATTACAGACCTCCATAAGCCGTGGTTACGTACTTAAACTTTATTATCGTCAGTTCTGTTTGTGAACTGTTACTGCGTCATACGATTTGCTAGGCCCACTAATAGAATTATGTAATTTATTAGCGATGTGTTAGCCAACCCGGCTTCAATATTCCGTAACGTTCAAAATAGCGTCTACGTGACTGTCATGTGCCTTATTGGGCCCTACGTAACCGCCCTTCCACTTCACTCACGTATATTCCTTTTGTCAATCTACTATTATTCACCGGCATAACATGTCCAAACCAACTGGCTACTCACAACACTGTACATGGCCGCAGTAATCTTTTTTCGACACTATCTATTAAAATCAGTCATTGATAAATCTTGTCTACGAATATTAGATAGCAGTCGAAAAAAGACAACTGTACAGATACAAATTGATTGCTATCTTAACATAGGATTCACGAAAATAGCTATTTGATCTCAACTAACGACTGCTATCCGCCATATGAAAATTTATTGCCTCTATACGTTTAATGTTATTAATCTATCCAGAGGAATCTCTATTCTGTACGTGCTATATATTGTTATTTACATGCAGGTCATGTGTATTATCCTTAGCATGGTAGCCATAGAAATGCGGTATACCTTCGCTATTACAGAATGGAAAATACTTCAATGCACATCAAAAATACTGAAATGTACGCTAAAATATAGCTAGACGCACAGCAAAGGTTAGGTTTGGGTTGGGACTGTATTATTTTGGTGTACAATTCAGTATTTTAGGAGTGCATTTTCGTATTATCTGATGTTCCTTTAAACACTATCCTTACAGAATGAGTATTGTATGACTATACCGAATTCACTTTTTGGTTATTTTGCTTTAATGTCGCCATGAATAGACGCTGTACGTATATTGCCCATTATGGCGTTGCCCATTTACATACCCTACATGCATGCCGTACATAGAAATTATTATTATAGAAGTTAATGCCGATTTTAATACACCATCATACTGCAGGGTAGATTTTACCCTTACAGTTTACATCTTATGTACTTACTAGATCGAAAGTTTCTAAGATATTCAAGATTTATAATTAATAATAACAGTTTAGGATTTAGCAATACGATATTGTTTCATTCCTGAAGGGGTAGAAGAGTGCACAAAATCCATTAATATACTCTTTATTTTAAATACATAATCAAATGAAAAAAACTACAAAAATACTTACCCAAAAGGATAATTCCAAAGGCCAGAAACGTCCACATGATTCTTCCCTCCATTTTATTTGTCAGAAACAATTCTTTTGCACTGGAATGTCAAACTGATTTTTCTTTATTTATTTATTTCATCGCAGTGACGCGGCAACGGTTTAGCCGTCCGATGAGCCAAGATAGCTTCGCTGAAGAGGGGAAGTCTGCCAGTATACCTGGCTAATGAATAAATTGCCTTCGCTTTGTTAAATGATAGGATGATTGAGCCGCGGATTTGAACAGCTCAAGGACTGCATCTGACGCCCGCAGAGTCTAGATATCTAGATACTGACGCTATGAGTGTGGGTATATACAAACTCTTTGCTTAGTATACTCGTTCATATATGAACTTTTTGCAATGGTGAAATATTTGAATTACATTCACCGTATATAATTAAAGGTCTGTACTTATATCGAATTAAAAAAGTAATAAACTTTCGAGGTGTCGAGACAGGAAATACCTAACAGTTTATTAAGGATATATTCATATATTCATTAAGGATATAAGATACGAATATGTCTTCAAAGTAACAGCTGATACACATAATATTAATGTAATTTTGTACTAAATTTACCATCAGAGCAATGATATGCCACTTAAAACCCTCTTTTGCTAGATACTTAACGTAATGTGTTATAATATGACCACTTACAGATACATCACGTGAACAATCGGATGGTCACTCACCCTGTACTGACTATCTCCAGTACTCTCTCTGGTATTATCCCAATCAATATCGGATTTATCAAGTACATGAAATTTTCACATGCTTAGCAACGTATTACTTAGAACTGAAATTGCTAATATATTGTTGCAGGCGCATAAAATTATATGTACTTATATACGTGTATGTGTTACGATTTATCTGTTTATATGTCAAAGCTTTTGTATTTCTGTGTAAAGAAATAAGTTTTGTTGTAGTATATTAATGTCAACTTACTCGAACTTAATTGTAAAACATCGGAGATATAAAAACATATTGTCATATTTGGCGTTAATCAGAAGCTGTGTATAGTAATATAGCGACTTATAGCCTCACTGAATTCACATTTCACCATATGATCATCAAATAACGTGATAGGGGCTGTCCATGTTGCCATTTACATATGCACATTATTTCCTGACGTGAAGTTAGGCATATAGTATAGGCACAGATAATATAATACTACGTATAGGGAAACGAAAGAATTAGCGTCTAGAATCTCATAAAAATTGTCATATGTTTAATAAATTTCACAAACTACCTTTTTTGGTATAATTCACGCATTTAAACTGCAAGGAACTAAATAACTGAAACACACTAAAAAAACTTCAATAACTTTTTTATTTGATATTTTTTCGTTGTCTTCGTCCACTACTTATAATAAAACATATTGCTATTAATGGCAAATATCGATTTATATTGTATCGATTTTATATTTCTTATAATTTCTACAGTAAAATCTATGCTGCAAACTTAATAATAACGTCACTATATAATAATTATTAATACCTTTACCAATTCAAGAATTTAAATAGTAATTTCGAACTCAAATCTATCCATCTCGAAAAACGATCGTTAATTTATTTATATAAAATAATTCGCAGCATAACTTATAATGTAAAATCTGATTCTTTTACCCAAAATAAGATATCAATTAATTAATCACGTATAACCTGTTCCAAAACTATTCAGAAAAAGTTACTATATTTTTTTTTCTGAACTGTACATATAAATTCGGTTATTGTCTTTCCTGATATGATAAATTTTTGTAATCTAAGGATTAAAATAACATATAACGAAAAAAAGCAGTTTAAAATCATAAGAAATACATATACGTATGATAAAACATTAGTTACATTATAACAATATCTATTTATAATTAATTGTATTTTGGTATAAAAATAAACCTTTCCATCTGTAAATTGTACATTGTATCTTATTCTAACATTATATCAAATTATTAACCTAAAACTTAATCAACATATTGAATTACGTTTCAATTCATCATGTATATGCGACATAATTATCTGACATATTAACAGTATCATAGCTGTCACCTTTATTGATGCAGCTAGGACGTAACTATAAGCCTAAATAGCTGCCGTTCTTTCCGACATGTCGTAAGAAGCTGAGGGACTAACTAGGGTTCAATGGAGTTATAGTTCAACGTGCTTATCCTGGTACCCATATTTTCTTTCAATGTTATCACTACTTTATTAGTTATATGTGGCTGAAAATATGTTTTGAATCTGAAGTAATGTACACCTAAAAAGAGATTGAAATATGTGTGTACTTAATCTATGTATAGACATGATAAAAGTACGAAGTTTCTGATCTTGTCACCATGTCAGAAAAGAATGCTGTACTTAGAGGTAAGTTAGAAATAAATTACATGGAATGTGATGTCGGAATACAAAATTTATTTAAAAAAATAAACAAATATGGCACATTGACAAACTATGTACACGAAAGAGTGTTTTTAAAACACTTTACTATGATAACTATGTACTAACTATTTAGTTTATTTGCATTGGACGTGAGGATGGTTTACTGTAAATAAAAAACGAAAAAAAACGCGTTCACGACCATTAACCCTTGCGGGGTAGCCAGAGGTTCAGGCGTCCATCTCCGTAATTTGCGAAGGTAGTAATTCTATGGCCAACTCGAACCCACGGGTTGACCAGATAGTCAGTACTCAATGTGACAGGTGGTAAGCCATGTCGCCATTTAAAAGCACTAACTATTATCTGTTCGGGGTTTAATATTAATAAGCAATATTCACTCACGGTAAGTAATATTCCTGTAAATATTATGGACGCATTTGATATGTTATTTCATCTAAACTTATACCAGATTTTTCCTATTCCTCAAATTTAATCATTGCTTTTGATCTCTAGATAACTACTTGTTAAGAATCTGAACTGCATAATACAATAAAACTGAATAATTCACCTTATCTACATTACTTATTGCTTATTAGATAATTCAATGTCATTACAAAACGGCTACATTGGAAAAATCATCTAAATAGATGATCAATCAACAAGTCATAAATTTATATAATACGAAACATCATTTCTTATTACCAAATGTCTTCAAAACAAAGCTAAGGCAAGCTATACAAATCTTAGTCCACTACATTAATCCATCACATTTCACTATCACTACTCTCTTTGGCGAGGCCAAGTTAACAATAAATTCAACGATAGACAGAATTCTATGTAATTAATCAACTTTCTGTCGCATCTAGATCAACCTGAACAAGATAATCTCCTGTCAAACTAGGGGCCTTAGTCCACTAATGCTTTTTGCAAAAATGGTAGTGTTTTCGTAAAAGTGACATTTCACCATATTTTAAGCGAAATTTGACACTTCTTCCGATTGTAATGGTTAAATTTGAAACATTTTTTCGTCATTTCAATAGTGAAATTTGACACATTTAATCATTGACTACTGACTTCACACTATTACTGATCTGATATTGAACTGCGTTTGTGGTAAAACGCATTAGTGAACTTGGGCCCTTGGTTGTCTACCGGATAACCTGGTTCCTCAACCTGTTACAAATGAGGATGAACGGTTCTTAATAAAGTTGTTAATCTATCATCATGTCACTCGTTACTCACTAACGAAACAACTTGGGTAACAAAAAATAACATTCTGTACAATTTCGAATGAGATTTTGATAAAACTTTTTAGTCACATCAAACTTATTAAAAAACCTACTGGAGCCCAATGTAACTAAAACGTTTTAGTACTATAGTAGTTCAATATCACTTCGATAATAGTGTGAAGTTGGTAGTCCATTAGTAAAAGTGTCAAAATACATCATTGATAACATCAAAAATGACCAATTATGCTTTAAAAAATTGCGAAACATGTCAGTTTTGATATCCCCAAACAGCTTCACACTGTTTCTGAAGTGATCATGAACTTAAATTCTGCAAAAAGCACTAAGACTTGGGTCTTGGTCCCTACAACACTTGCTTAAACAACACGTTTACAGACTATCACAAAGCGTTCAATTTCATCTCAGCTTCATCGCTTTTCTCGTACACGATTTCCTGCGGCTGAGCGTATTTGGCTGCCTTAGATTTTAGGCAAACAGCCACACACGTTGCTATGGCAATTATGGCTGCTATAATCAACGCAAACCCGGCACTAAACAGAGCTCCCCAGTCAGCGATTGACCTGACAGTTGCCAGTTCAGCAATGAGGGTATCGTTGATTGTCACCCGTTGTTCTACCCATAGAATTGGAAGCAGAAATGTTGGTACTTTTTCGTACATTCTGTGAAAGAAAGAATACGGTAAAGAAACTATTTCCTTAGGGTTGGAAGGGATCAACAATTTGTAACGTTGTTTTATTTATTTAAGTAGCGAACACGTGCAGAGTTTTCCTAATCTGGTAATTGTCATCAAGGATCACAGTCATGGCACTTTTAATAAAATAGTAAATAGCCGAATTTCTGTAACTTATCCTACACTTTCCATAAGGTTGAAAAAAAATAAAAGGACTACTCGTACATTCTGATACTGAGCTAGCTTTGCGTCAGAAATAGTCTTTGCCCCTAATCCCTTTTTATGACATGCGAAACCGATTTATTGCCTATTGAAGAAGCATTACATATAATATATTTTCATGATTTCATATATGATAATTTAGGGTATAAGTAGAATACTTACGCTACGTTAGGATTAGGTTCAACGAGTAGATTCAATTGAAATCTTGCTGCTACATCCACTGGTATGCCCAGTTTCTGAAAAAGAAATTCAGATGTCACTTACTAAAATTCGTACTTTAATAACATAAAGAACCTTTTGTTGCATAAAGTATTTAAGAAAAATTTTATCACAGTAATCTACATGATTAAAATTGAAATACATTGGTTTTAAAATTTTGTGGTTCGTGAAAATTCTGGTCAACACGAACACAGACGCTGACCATTCCTTATTTGAAGGAATAGGCAGGTGCTCTTAAAATATTTTATTCTTTTCTTCCTAACAAATCATTCATATAATCCTTTTATTTAAGGAATCAGAGAAACATTTATTAAGTAGTTAAACCTAAATCTTCACATATCACGTACAATAATTAGCGAAAACTGTAAACCACTTACAGGCTCAATAGAGAAATAAAACGAATGCTTTTCTGGGTCCGGATGTAAGCCCTCAACACTGTCCAGGAGTCGCTGGTCTCCGTGAAGGAAGTGGGGCAGGGAGAGGATCACTGGGGACCCGTAGCGGCAGGCTGACACGTTCATCACGCCAGACCATGGGCAGCCGGAGGGACAGAAGCAGTCGGGCTGACCTGGAATGAGAGGATGGTACAATATTGATCAAATCTTTATATATACATACATATATACAGGCGGTTTCCCGGCAGAGGGGTAGGCATAGATCACAGATCCCCATTTGTCCCGATCCTGAGAGACCACTTTCGCTTCATTGACACTCATACAACTTCTCATACACTCTCGGCGGTTATAGGTACACCTAACGTCACCTTTTTTCAATATAGCGTCTATCTGACTGTAATATGTAAAATATAGATCAAATCTTTATATATATATATATATATATATATATATATATATATATATATATATATATATATATATATATATATATTATATATTATTTACTATGTGAGACCGGGTCATATCACGATAAAGTAATGAAGATATCTGATTACCTTAATTTTACCCGACCTTTCGACCCAGTTGCATAGGCCGTGGTCGCGGGAAGGCTAGCCTCTCAGCTAATGTCGGTCTACCCTCACAATTGGAATTTTTGTTAATTCATAGCACGACACACTACACACACACTATCCGAAGACACATCCGCATCTTTATACATACATCTTATCATTTATACATCTTTATATATACATACACATCACGCCTGATTCCCTGTTGAGGGGAAGGCAGATATCACGGAACCCCATTTGCCCCAATCCTGACAGATCACTTTCGCTTCATTGACACTCATACATCTTCTCATACACACTCTTTATATATATTTCCTTGCAATAGAATATAATTAGTACGAGATTATCAGTAAGAGAAGCACTGATTATTATAAGGTTCCTAATCTATTGAGGAAAGCTTTGGACAGAAGAAAGAATACACAACATCTTCCTGATAATCTTTACCATGATTATAAGAGTTTGAATGACTTTTATAATATAAATATTAACAATGTTCACTCAAGAACCCTTTAAGAAGACCTTATATAAAGCTTAAAATATTAACATATTTACTTCGACCTACTCATAAGTCCTAGTTTAGTTCGCGACTACCATCCCTTACCATCATCGAAGCTGCTCTTCATCATGGCGTAACTCTGGTACCCCAGCCCGGACACTCGGCCGCTATGGGTGTACTCCATGTGCACAGTACGACAGAGGTCGGCTATGAACATGGTTAGCTTGGACTCTTCTGTCAAGTTTCTTGGCAGGAATTCTCCTACAGAACCACGGAGCTGGAAACATATAAATGAAATCATCATAAAAGAAGCTACATTTTATAATATAATAATAATAATATTTGGACATTATTACACCAATTGAACTAGCCCCTTGGTAAGTACATTTAAGACTTGTGTTAAGGGTACTAGTCAACGTATATTTAAGAAATGTATACATATTATGCATAGATAAATACATCTATAGCATATATAACCAACAACCAGACTGGAAAGCAGTAGAAAAGCGTTGTACTCAACTCTGCCTCCACCGGGAATCGAACCCAGGACCCCACGATTAGCGTTCAGGTGTCTAACCGATCGCGCCACGGAGGTCGTCCCAGCATGTTATAGTGGGTGACTAAGGTAGAGATCAATGGAACCTAGTGACGGGCGATCTATCGATCATCAATGTTTCATATGATATTAAAACTTCGATATGAATGTAAATGACCAAGAAGATTGTATGTTTCCGGAATTTTATCCAACCCCAGTTCAGAATTTACATGTGAATATATGTTTAGCGCAAACAAAACTGACTATTAGATAAAGCGTGGTTTGTTTCTGGTAATAGATTTTTTAATATGATAGTAGCTTAAACGTCTGACTACATCATATTATGTCAATTGAAGAACATAAAAACACACATGAGAAGGTTAATGAATAGGAATTAGGTGAAAGGGATTTGTCAGGATCGTCCAAGGTGGCGATTGATACTCTCTGCTTACCTGTTGAAATATAAGGTATGCATATACCTAAGCATATATCACGTTATTCTCACCTCTGAGCAAGACCCTTCATAAAACGGCAGATTGGGCAAGTGGTTCCACCGCAGGATCTGACCGGGTAATGAACCTGAGGCTGTGCCTACTGACACCTCCATGAAGCCATCTGAGTCCAGAGAGTTGTTTCTCTGCAAAAGGAAATACAAATATTACATATTGTTAGTATGGTATTTTGAAGTTGAGACACTTTTATATGCGAGGGTCTAAGACCACTAGCTTTTTATTTTAACAACAAAATGAGTCACTAACTAAGAATATCCTAAGTTCAACGATAGTATAAGATAGACTTGAGTATTTTTCACCTTCTGTCACATGCTATAAGTGAAGCTAGTGTCAATTTTTTAAACAACACAAATTAACAAAACCTTCAATAAGGTATTAAGGAACTTAGAATCCTGCACGTAGTTACCGTAAACATTAGCAAAAGTCTCACCCCATAGAACCATCCAAAGCGGTCCACCTTAGGAGCATTTCCAGTGACACTCTCCGGCATGGTCTTGGCCAGATCCAGCAACGGGTCCTGGTAACCCTCGAAGAGGAGCTGCCTCGCTAACTTGGAGACGGTGAGGCGGTGACCGAACATGGCTAAAGCGAGGGCCACGGTTTTCTGCTTCATGTAACCTTCGAAACGGGATTTGTAGATGGCAGACTGGAATGAGAAGTTAAATATTTTAAAGTTCTTCCAAAAACATGAAAGGGAATTTATTTAATGATGATATCGTGAGGAATAAGTTTTATTTAGTGCACGTATATCGAACAATACATGTATCATTTGACTGTCAGAGTCGGTCTTGACTATTAAAACCCAAGTTAATCTTAACTATTCCTACGCCAGGGATACTGGTCAATCATGCGTATGTAGAGGATTAGATGCTTTCCTGTGTAACGTGCGAGACTAAAATTTGATAAAATCCTAAATCTTTCGAAAAGTTTCAGCTTAAAAGATACCGTAGCACCTAATCGTTATTCCACTCCATTGGAAAATAAGAAAGAGTGAAATTGCCATAAAAGGATTTAGTTTATCACTACTTTTACACACCTCTTTAGCCTATATCAGAAATATAGACACATAAAATTCCATCATTTACATCCCAGCCCGTAAATATCTTAGTTCCAAAAACCGTAGTACCTACCGCAGCAATAGCATTGAGGGTCGTAACATTGTCGTCCAGGGTCCCGTTGCTGCCAAGGGGGTCGAACTTGTAGGAGCGGTAGGTGCGGTACGAGAGGGAGTCGTTATGGGGGTGGTGGGATACATTCACGTGCTGCAGCGTCTCTCGGAAGCGGTACGGGCCTGGAAACAATAAAAACATAATGAAATGAAATGCTTTTTTATTCAACATGAGGATTACAAAAATCACTTATTGAAAGTCAAAAAAAAACATTTCCACAGGAAAAGTTGTCAATTTCGTAAACCAAAATCCTGCAGAGAAGAAATGCCAAGAAACTCTGCAGACATATTTCAATACAATACAACTTAATTAATTAATCCATCAGAATGAGACCGCAGCCTAACCAGCAACCAACGAATATTATGAGCAACATATTAAAGGGGTCCCAATAAGACATGTAAGTATTATTACTGTTCGGAATAAGTAATAGTTCCCACGTTGAGCACTGACTATCTAACAATAAACGATTGCGCGATTGCGAGGATAGATCCTATAATTTCTCTACAAGGGATGATGATTATGAAGTGTAAAGGTATCTGTATATTATAATACATTTACATATCTTCGTCTTTGTCTTACTTCTATTGGCTAAAAGATTTTAGAGGCAGTCAGTAGAGCAGTCGAAGTTTTCTGTTATTATAGGTGTCTACGAAAAAAGAGCAATCTGGGTAAACGAATTAAACTAAACAATTAAAGGATATGTAAACTAGGTAGTTAATTAGATTAAATTACTTGTAAACTCTTATATAGCCTAGAAACCAATAATTATTGGTTTATAATCCTTACCAATACAATCAGAACTCCAACTCTTTAGATGTCCGAGAAGATATTATGTCCCCTAAGTTCTCTCTTTAAGAAGTGAGCATTTTCATGTCTTACCTAACTGCTCCAAGCGAGGCTTCTCATCAGGGAACTGGGCGGCGTTGGTCCAGTTGAAGAGGTAGATGTCGAAGTTGAGTGGCACGGTGGTCGCTGACCATTCGGCGTACGACCGGGACCCTGGTATCAGGGCTATTTGCTGCAAATAAAGGAGAATAGAGTCAGTCTGGTGTATGGTTTGAACAATGTTCGACGACCTCCGTGGCGCGATCGGTTAGACGCCGGAACGCTAATCGTCAGGTCCCGGGTTCGATTCCCGGTGGAGGCAGAGTTAAGAACTACGCTTTTCTGATGCTTTCCAGTCTGGTTGTTGATTATATATGCTATATATATTATCTTATTATATATTTATCTATGTATAATAAGTATATATTTCTTAAATATACGTTGACTAGTACCCTTAACACAAGTCTTAGATGAACTTACCAAGGGGATAGTTCAATAGGTGTAATAATATCCAAATATTATTATTAATAATGTAGTTAGATTTCTTTTTGGGTACCTTTGTGAGAAGTTGTTGGAGGTATTTAGGGATGAGATATTTTGTAAGTGATGTTTAGAAATCTCTTGCAGGTTTAATCATGACGAGTATAAGCTTCTTTGGAACTCAGTATAAGTTTTTCCCTTTGGGAAATTAGGACGTCAATAATATTGTTACGGTAACGAAAATGTATTGAAGAATTCAGTTAAGTATAACAATACTTAATTAGTCTGTGTGACGGTGGGCATGTATGAGCCAAATATTCCTTTACTTTAACCTTTTCGAGAAAGTCACAGATTTAAGTGACCACCATCATGTCTACGAAGGTAAAGGCCACTCAAAACTCACGTGTCACCAGATAGCTAGCGCTTAGAGACAGTTCCTGTACCATGTTGCTGCCTAAAAGCTGATACCTATTCCTTATTAGGAAGAACAAATAGGCAATGACTAATATCTTTAATATATTTAGATTGACCTTCGCGAAAACTTACAAAGCCGATCGAAATTGATTTGAGTTCCTCAACTGGTCAAATTCGTCAACCAATCAATCAAGAGCCATTAAGCAGGCGATCTCCTTAGATAATTGCCGACAATTGACAGGGGGCACAGGTCGAGTGACACTGGTCGATGATGGACATGTGATGACATGAAATGACCAAACACGGGTTATCCTTATTAAATGTCATTGACAATCAATATTCCTGTGGCGGGGCCAAGGGAAAACGGGAGGCTTACGAAACGCCCAGTTCATTGAGGGATAGATTAAAGCGTTTATTAATGTTTGATCCAAATAAATTAATAGTTGATTACAATGTCGTGTATTGGAACCTTGACATGATTTTATATGTTTTAGACCTAGAAGACCTACTACGGTGAGGGAAAACATCGTGAGGAAACCTACTTGTTCCCTGAACAGGTCATAGTTAGTGCTTGTAAATGGCGATATGGGTTAACACCCTTTTCATTGAGTACTGACTATCTGGTTAGCGCGTGGGTTTGAGGTGCCCATAGAATTACTACGTTTGCAATTGCGGAGATGGAAAACTAAACCTCTGACTACCCCGCAAGAGTTAATGGCCGTGAACGCATTTGTCTTTTAGACCTAGAAGCTTTTACAGTAAGAGAATCTTTAGGGCGATGGGATACCAATTTTTCATATTAATGCCAATATAGTGTTGATAGTAATGGTATAGTGCAGTTTATATTAGGGGTTGTGATGACAAAATGGGATATTGTAGATTCAGAATTTTTGTACAATAACAGGTACAATATAAAGCTACAACCCAATAAAGAAGCCCGTGTTGTGTTCCTCCAATTACGAGAATTTAAATCGATTCTTACAATGTTCGTTTTAAATAATACCTTGCATGACATAATACCGTGATAGCTTGGGACTTGAATATAATGCATCCAGCTGTCTTTTTACGTGTATATATATATATATAATAAGTATGTGTTTCTTAAATATACATTGACTAGTACCCTTAACACAAGTCTTAAATGAGCTTACCAAGGGGCTAGTTCAGTTGGTGTAAAAGTGTCCTAATTATTATTATTGTGTTTACGTAACAATCGCGACCATTCCTCCTCGCGAGGTAGTCAGAGATTCAAGAATACATCCCTGGAACTGCGGAGTTAATAATGCTATTTAGGTGATAAATAGATAGTGAAAATAGTCATTTTTGAAGGAGATTCAATAGGCAACTATAATGATAATATTAATAATACAGAATTGACTAATTATCTTAAGGACTAGGGACTTTTATTGTCACTTTTGGGATATATTTGAAAATTTATTACATCGCTCGCTGGTTAGGATCGGGACAAATGGGATCCGAGATTTCTGCCTACCCCTCCACAGGGAATCAGGCGTGATGTGTATGTATTGCTGTTCCCAAATTCAGACTAAATAAGTCATTTTTTAATTTTTAAATACTTAATTAAGCTATGAACATAGTTACATCAGAACATAATTTTAATTTCTGTCCACCAAGAAACAAAAAAAAAGACAAACTCGTTCACGACCATTAACCCTTGCGGGGTCAGAGGTTCAGGTATCCATCTCCGCAACCGCGGAGGCAGTAATTCTATAGCTAACTCAAACCCACGTGTTGACCAGATAGTTAATTAATATTATTATATTTTATGAATATGAATAATGTATGTAATAAATTCGACGTAGCTCAGTTGTTTGGGGCTTGGCTCGGGGCTTGCAATCCCACTTTAGCATGTAGCGATGAAAATGAAATTTAATAGATTTCTATGTACATTTTCGTAATAAAAACGCATTTACGAAATGCATCGAATTATACAGTGAGGGAAAACATCATGAGGAAACCTACCTGCTCGTCGATTAGGTAATAGTTAGTGCTTGTAAATGGCGACATGGCTGACCACCTGTCACATTAAGTACTGACTATCTGGTCAACACGTGGGTTCGAGGTGTCCATAGAATTACTACCTTCGCAATTGCGAAGATGGAAACCTGAATGCGTTTGTCTTTTTGTTTTTTGAATAATGTTAGTTAGGATTAAGAACCTTCTCCGTAATTATATAAGAATAGGTAAAATTACTTTCGTTAACCTATGAGTTAGAGGTCAAGCTCATATTAGATATCGGAATTACTTACTACCACTAAATCCCGAGGGGCTATTTCCTGAACCTTTGCTCGGTCAAGGTTAGGAAACCTATAGAATTACTACTGGAATAATGAATATGGAAATATAATATTAAAGAATACTATAAGACTTTAATTTACTTTTAGAATTTATTGTGTATATGTATATATAACATAACAATTAACCCTTGCGGTGTAGTCAGAGGTTCAGATGTCCATCTCCGCAATTGCGAAGGTAGTAATTCTATGGCCAACTCAAACCCACGTGTTAACCAGGGCCCTTACTCCACTAATTAACTTTGACAGCCACTCAACTGCGAGGCTATAGCGATAAATCTGCATCTCGGCCGTAAAAGTGGCACTCTGCTAATATTTTGACAGCCACACTAGAGTACCCGCCACATACGGCGGCAGTAGCCAAACTTGGAACTAAATTTGACGTTTCCGCCATTGCGTGTTATTTTGTATGAAAAGTAAATTTAGTATTACCAGCGTTGTGTTTTTTGCCCACTCTTTGTAATTTTTATGTTTGTTAAGGGTGATTATAATAAATTGATTTCCGGAGTTTCTTGTTAGTTCTTCTCCAAGCTAGGGTCTCCGCTGATCTAACCTCGGTAAAAAATATGTAAAGACAATGCTCAGTGCCATGTTTGAAATAATAGTTTTAAGAGATTCGCGATTTATACTCATGATATAAGATATAAGGGTGTGTATAAGATTGATTGCAGCTGTGGGAAATCCTATGTCGAACAGACTAAACGGTCTATTGCGGACAGAGTGAAGGAACACATAATATATGTAATATATAATAAGAAGGATAAGTCCCGTTAATTATTAATCATGTTTGAAATAGTATAATAAACATATTTTGACTTTGATATATTAATTTGTTTTATTTGAGTTTATAGCTCTGCAACCAAAGATCGTTACAAATGAAACCTATAATGTTTCGAGCCGTATGGCACAGTGAGTGCTAGTTTTGGCGTGTTTACTGGTAACACTGAATTACGCGACTGTGGCGACGCCTCCAACTGCCACCGTATGTGGCGCGATCTCTAGCGTCATAATAGCGAGTCAATGGCACTTCAGTGGCCACTCAAAGTACAGAAATTATTGTCTATGGATTACAACAATTTAAAAAACTGTTTGCACTGACAATGCAGCAATGTCAATTAATGAATATTGATTTAGCAGTTAAAAGTTTTAAGTTTATAACGTAAACGTAGCTAAAAACGTACCTGAAAAAATATTTTATGTTTTTAATTGAAACTAAAACTACTAACTGAGCGTGTGAGTGTACATTAGAAATTGACCATTGACAAAAAAAGCTGTCATAATAATAGTAGAGTACCAAATGAAGGCTATTGAACTAACATTGAGGGACGTCAGACCCAGAAGTATTTCGATAGCGTTTCAGTGGCCAAAATTTGTTAGTGGAGTGCGAAAAGTGTCAAATTACGGCCATTGAACTGCCACAATGTCGACACTGAAGTAAAATTGTGGCCAATATGAATTAGTGGAGTAAGGGCCCAGATAGTCAGTACTCAATGTGACAGGTGGAAAGCCATATCGCCATATACAAGCATTAACTTTTACCTGTTCGGGGAACTAGTAGGTTTCATCACGATGGTTTCCCTGACCGTAGTATTCGACGCATTTCGTAAATTTTATTATATATATGTATATATATCTTAATATATGTGAGTGAAGTGGAAGGGCGGTTACGCACAAAAGAGAATATTTTACATTTTAAAACTGGCGCCACTATACGTTCGCGTGCTTCGAAATGAAAAACATTGTCTTCTGTTCTTATAAACGTAAACCTTATAAAAAGTTACTAGGATTGCACTTTTAGCGTTGACTGTACATACGTAAAACCCTTTCCTGCAGAACAGAGTTGAAGGAACAAAATTATCATACACAGTCACTTTTATATGTAGTAACTACATATATTCTGATGGCCTACATACATTGATAAGGCCTCTTAGTGATAGATTGCTATCTCATCTCCCAATAAATATATTTAGAGCCCGGATTAGAAGCATGCAATAAACATGACGACCTTTAACCTATGCAGGGTAGTCATAAGTTCAGTGTCTATCAACAACTGAGCATTGTCTTTTAGAAAACTACTTTTTACGTTTAAGTATACAACTTGACGTATGTATAATTAAATTAATTAAGGGTACTAGGGTCAACGTATATTTAAGAAATGTATACATATTATACATAGATAAATACATAAATAGTATATATAATCAACGACCAGACTGGAAAGCAGTAGAAAAACATAGTTCTTAACTCTGCCTCCACCGGGAATCGAACCTCACGAGTTAGCGTTCAGGTGTCTAACCGATCGCGCCACGGAGGTCGTCGTCGGAATTGATTGGATTCATTCCAAATTTCTTTTTAAAAGACTGTGAATGCATTTATTTAAGTTGTAATTTGTTTTATTTATAGGTTTGTGTACATGACAGGTGGAAGACTAAATTACTTTAAGTAAATAAACTTCGGTCATTTACTCTTTAATCCTATTACTAGTATTTAAGGATTTACAAAACAAAATGTAATCCTTATTAGTATGAAAGTATACGAAAGTTCAACTACCTGTTTTAAACATACATCACGACTGTTTCCCCTTTAGGGTAGGCAGAGATCGCAAACCTTTTGCTAACAATTTTTTTAACATATACATACTAGTACTATTGTACTTTCTTATAATTATAGGATATGTATGTACTCTTACATATAAAAAAAATTATGTATATCTGTTTTGTGTGTAATATTATGTCTTTGAGAGACATTTAAGTAGCTGCCGTTCAATTTATTTTCCCTCGGGAGATTAATTATGACGAAGATTTTCATCTATACTAAATTTTATGATACACTAAGATAACACATTCAATATTCCTTTATTTCTCTTATATTGAGGAGATTAGATGTTTGACGACCTCCGTGGCGCGATCGGATAGACATCTGACCGCTAATCGTGAGGTCACGGGTTCGATTCCCGGTGGAGGCAGAGTTAAGAACTACGCTTTTCTACTACTTTCCAGTCTGGTCGTTGATTATATATGCTATATATGTATTTATCTATATATAATATTTCTTAAATTTACGTTGACTAGTACCCTTAACACAAGTCTTAAATGTACTTACCAAGGGGCTAGTTCAATTGGTGTAATAATGTCCAAATATTATTATTATTATTAGATGTGACTAACATTGTTTTGTGACTAACTCTTCTAGGATTATCTATGTATCTAAAAACACGTATTGTTTTGGTTCAGAGTCATTGACAAACAGATTAGATACGTCCAAGGTTGTTATTCCTCCGCCTAATTAGTACTAACATGTACTAATAACATCAAATGTAACACGTGAACGAAATAATATATTTAAATATATTCTAAACACAGCTAATAATCAGTGCGTGGGTTGGGTTGGCCATAGAATCACTAATTCCGCAATTGCGGATATCTACACGTGAACCTGTGACTAATCCGCAAGGGGTAATATGTATATATGAAGTGTGTATGTTATGTATAACATAAACATACGCTTCACGACTTGTGTATACACACTCGCTTTTTTATTATCGGGGGGTAGTCAGAGGTTTGAATGCCTATCTCCGAAATTTCGAAGGCATGTTAGGTATGGGTCATTCGAAGCCCGCGTATCACTAGAGAGACAGCACCCAACGTGATAGGTAGTGAACCGTATCGCCGTATATAGGCACTGACTATTACCTATCCTGAGGGATAGGCAGGTTTCCTCACGATGTTTTCCCTCACCGTTAGCGACTGTATGTTATGTATGTATGTGTGTTTAAATACCACAGAAAAGTAATGTTAGCTCAACTGTTAACGGAAGAATGGCAGCTAGTAAGCATTATTTAAGATTATCGTAATCAATGTAATGTATCCTGGAATTGAATTGTTTAATTTCTTTCTATATTTTCCAACACCATTTGTGTTTAATTGTATATACATTTACATTATTTATTCTCTTTAGGGGTTCACAGACCATCAAAGATATAATATCCCCTAGGTCACTTATTACAAAATATTGGAGTTGTAACGTCATATGGAACATAGAAAGAAAGAAAGAAAAACATTTATTCACTGCTATACATACACATTTTAACATAACATTATTTATACACACTTTGATACAACAACAATACTCGTACATATAAGAAGTAGGCACTTGATGCAGTGAAAATGTGCTGTCTCAGTATTTGATGCAGCTAAGCAGCATCACTGATCCTCCGACAGCACCCACATAGGTGACAGGTTGCTAGCCCATCAGGTTGTTGATTGTGTTCTTAATAAAATTCAATCTTACCCCAGCCAGCACGGCGTCGAAAATTCGATGCCAGGTGAGGGCAACTATAATAGCGGCGAACGCGAGAAGGGTGCCCAGACCTGTGAAGAGCCACCGACACCTCGCAGCCTGCCCTCGCATCTTACACGCCTGTGAACAAATAAAATTTATTAGGAATATGGATAAATAATAATGTACTCGTAAGTAATATTTAGAACACTATTACATTAATTGAACTAGCCAGCATAGATAGATAAATACATATATAGCATATATAATCAACGGGACTAAAAAGCTTAAGAAAAGCGTAATTATTTTCTCTGCCTCCACCTGGAAATGTTTCCGGGATCTCAAGATTAACTAGCAAGCTATTCGACATAGCTCAGTTGTTTGGGCCTTGACTCTGTATCAGCGGGTACATGGTTCAAATCCCACTTGAACGTGTACCAATGGAAATTAATTTATTTATCTACTAGTTATGACTACCTTCGCAATTGCGGAGATGGATACCTGGACCTCTGAATATCCCGCAAGGGTAAATCGTCGTTAACACGCATTTTTTGTGTTTTTTTGTGCGTTTTTTGTGCCGATTGTCTATGCCTGTCCTATCGAGACATAGAGTAGTGTATAAATAAATATTCCTCGTGACCGAATGGCGATAAGAAATGCATGCCACGGTGCATGGTCACAAAGTCTACTTGATAAACTTTGCCTACGATAGAGCTTTATCTAATGCCATTTGACACATTACGACTGTGATGGTTTTATGGGTGGATGATGTTGGCCTAAGCGACAAAACTTTCACTACTCATCTTTGTGGGGTAGTCAAATTTTTGAATGTCTATCTCTGCAGTAGTAGAGGTAATTCTATCGCCACTCCAAACGTGGTGTAACGGACTAGCCGAACTTAAAACGTACGCGTTCACGACCATTAACCCTTACGGGGTAGTCAGAGGTTCCGTGACAATCTCCGTAATTGCGAAAGTAGTAATTCTATGGCCACCTCGAACCCACGTGTTAACCAGATAGTTAGTACTCAATGTGACTGGTGGTCAACCATGTCGCCATTTACTAGCACTAACTATTACCTGTTCTGGGAACAGGTAGGTTTCCTCACGATGTTTTTCCCTCACCGTATCGACGCATTTCGTAAATGTATTTTTATTATGTAGCCGAACTTCTAATGAGCAAATTATTTGCTAATCTGATCATTTATCCTAGACGGGGGAACGCATATATGGGGCTCATATTTGATGGAGGAACTAAATCGAGCACAATGTTTCCTCCTGTATATCCGCCCCGCTTTACTCAATCTTGAAATCCGAGCTTTGGCTCTCAAACTACCGACGGATAGTGTCCATTTGACAGGTGGTAAGCCATGTCGCAAACGTATAGTAATAGTGATAATTTTGTTAATTTCAAGATCGAAATAGGCAGGTTTTCTCATGATATTTTACCCTACCGAAATCAACAGTACATGAACAATCTACACAGTCACCCATCCAAATACTTCGGACTTAACATCGGTGATTGAACGAGAACCGGTGTATCACCGCTGCTAAGCCGTCTCCTGCGTAACCGTATTAATAATAGGTAGGTGAAATGCATTGAATACTACGATGAGGGAAAAACATCGTGAGGAAACCTACCTGTTCCGCGAAGAGGTAATAATAGTGCTTGTAAATGGCGACATGGCTTACCTCCTGTCACATTGAGTACCGATTATCTGATTAACACCACGTTCGAGGTGTCCATAAAATTACTACCTTCGCAATTGCGGAGATGGACACTTGAACCTCTGACTACCCCGCAAGGGTTAATGGTCGTGAATGCGTTTGTCTGTTTCGTCTAAGCTATAGGTAAGATGCCAATAGAGTCTGTAAGGGCGATCCTGAATAGGCACTGGCGTTGACAATTGGGCCTTTAACCAGCTACTTCCGCTACTTGGCACTCGGGAATTGGCTTGGATTCACACGTACTTTGACAGGGATAGGTACATATTATCACGGCTATGTCCTTTTAAAGGTGGATGGAAACTTGGAGACATGAAAACGTCTTGGTCACTTATTAGCATGAATATTGGGGTTGTTATGTCATACAGATACATACATAAATAAGTACTTGTAAATAGTTAACCATCTGTCATATTAGGTGATGATTATCTAGGGTACAAGTCTAATAACCCGTTTTAGCACTATTGTAGTTAAATATCATTTCAGTAATAGTGTGAATTTAGTGGTGGATTAGCAAAAGTGACAAATTTCACTATTCATGACAGCAAATGTGTCAACCTTCGCCTAATGCGAAATTTGTTATTTTGATATTTCGCTAATAACTACACACTGTTACTGAAATTACATTGAACTACTATTTTGCAAAACTCATTCTTTGACCCCTAGTTGTATGTCATACGTTTACCACTTAACAAAAATCTACGATCCAAAACCTTCAATTTTCAAAGGTACACACGCTAGTACGGTCATAATACCGGCGTTGAAAACACCGATTAGAAAGAGATGACACTGTCTGCACAAAAAGGAAATGTCAAATCACCGGTTGAATAAATTCAATTGAACTCACAAAGAATCGCGAATGAGAGTGAAAAATGTGAAGCATTGACGTATGGACATCATGTATTTTTGCGGGGTAGTCAGAGGCTTTTGTATCTAAATCTACAATGGCAAATTTAAATAAGTGAAATGAAATGAAATGCTTTTTATTCAACATAAGGCTAATAAAATCACTTATTAAACGTGAAAAATAAGAAGGCGTGTGTACCCAATATGACAGGTGGCGATCTCTGTCACCGTATACAGGCAATTCTATCGCACCGTTTTATTCGCATAAATACATACATACACATAACGCCTGATTCCCTGTAAAGGGGTAGGAAGAGATCACGGATCCCCATTTGTCCCGATTCCGACAGACCACTTTCGCTTCATTGATATTCATACATCTTCTCATACGCTCTCGGCGGTTATAGGTACACCTAACGACACCTTTTTTTCAATATAGCGTCTATCTGACTGTTATATGTCTTATTAGGCCGACCACTACGTAACCGCCCTTATTATTAGCAAATATTTAATAATAATTCATCTATGACTGTAGGTTTAAGTATTGCATTGGAAACATTTCTGTAAATATGGTATTGAGCAGTGACTCTCGGGCCAAAACGTCGGTTCGGGGTGCCCATAAAAAAACCTTTGCAAATTAAAAAAAAATGCGGTAATGGACACCTGAACCTTTGACTACTCCGCAAGGGTTAATGGACATGAACGCGTTTGTTTGTCTTTGGTTTGCATATGTCACTAAATACATTGTAACATGCCCTTTTCAGATCATCAATTAATAGTCTTATATATCTGATCTGTACTTTGACCTAACCACGTGTACATACAATAAATACATCACACCTAACCTCTACAGAGAGGTAAACAGAGATCCCGGATATTCATCTCTCTCGGTCCTGACAAGGCATTTCGCTTCAATAAAATCCATACAAGTCATACACATGTATGTATGGGATTCACCCATGACAAAGAATTGAACCCGAGACCATACCGCGCAAGAAACGCACAATCGTACTGCGCAGTGTTCTATTGCATAATGTATTCCGTTAGTCATTAGTCGGATGCATCGAAAGCGCGTGCAATGTCAAGGACGACTAATGACAGATGGCGTTCGGTGCAATTTTGTAAGCGATTGTTGAACTTATCAGGAAAAATAACGTGAAGAAAACTGAATTTTCTTAAAAATGGGTTATGTTCAGTATCAGTATACAATGGAGAATAGAAGAGCATGTATGAGAAGGTTAATGGCTGTGAGTAAAGCAAGAGAGATTTGTCAGCCCTCCAGATGACGATCGCTAGTCTCTGCCTTTTATGTATGAAGTGGAATGGCTAACCACCATAATGTTGGATGCTGATTATCAGGTAACAAGAGGGTTTCGAGTAATATAACATGCATAATATAATAAAAATGTTTCGGTTGATGTACATTGAAACTCTGACTACCCCTAAGGGGTTATACGGTCGTAGGTGTAAATTTACATATGTTTTGAACTTATCGGAAGAGCTGTCCGTTATGTTATTGATTGTTAAAGACAATAATTGTTATTAGTTGGGATTTTACTCTTAAGGATAATTGTGTGAAACCAACGAGTATACCGTACTAGTCAGGGACGTAAATAGATTTCTAACTAACTGCCGTTCTTCCCGATATGTCGTAGGAGGCAATTAAAAGACCAGGGATAAACGGACTCTATTGGACGATGTGCTAGCAAGCCGTTAGTAATGTTCTTTATGACATCACAATAGATTCCATATACCCTAGTCCTTTGTCGCCTCCTGCGACTTACCAGGAAGCACGGCAGCTAGTTAGCATTCTTTTTACGTCATAGACTAGGACAGGATATGTTTCTAAAAATTATGAATATGGTCTTAATAGCCACCGGTGTAATTTTCAATATTTTTCCGGTAATGAAAATACGCCTACTAGCTATACTTTCTTCTTCTTCTTCTTATACAGGATAGCTCATTCAAATCGGTCAGTAGGGGAAAGTCTGAAACTATGTATAAGACAAACAAAGATTAGTTCGTAGGAACCATGTCACCGATTTTTTAAAAAAAAACTACATTCATACTTATACTTCTAGAAAAAAAACTGTATCCAGTTGGAAAATCGAACCTTGGTTTGAAAAAATATTTTTTTTATTTTCGTCCTCTTTAAAACTTAACTCCGAAAATATTTGTTCTTGTAGTTTGAAACTTATCTACCTTAATGCATATTTATTACTCTAGACAGACAGCTGAATTAAATACCTAAAGGTGCTAAGTATATCTGATAATCCTTCGCCAAAGCATATTATATTACGCGATAATTACGTACAGATTTCAACCGCACATCTACTTCTGCTTAAATTACAGTAGCTGTAATTATAGTCCTCAAGTTCATACATACACATTTATAAACATACACTACATGTCTATTATTCAGAACAAAACGCGTTCACTACCATTAACCCTTGCGGGGTAGTCAGAGGTTCAAGTTTCCATCTCCGCAGTCGGAGGTAGTAATGCGAAGGTGGCAATTCTATGGCCACCTCGAAACTTGTGTTGACAAGATAGTTAGTACTCAATGTGACAGGTGGTAAGCCATGTCGCCATTTACAAGCACTAACTGTTACTTGTTTGGAGAACAGGTAGGTTTCCTCACGATGTTTTCCCTCACCGTAGTTTTCGACGCATTTCGTAAATGTGTGTTTATTACTATTATTAAACTTGTGATATATTAAAAGTCCAGTAATTTTTTTCGCAAAATCGTATGTCAATATCACCTCAGTAAGGATAGCAAAAGTGACTAAAATCGCCATTTTTAAAGCGATATTTGACTCTTCTTGCCAGTAATGGTGAAATTTGAAATCTGCCAATTTACTATAATCTTCACACCTACTAAAGTGCTATTGAACTATGATTTTGATAAAACGCACTATTAGACTTGGGCCTCAGTCGTTTACGAGTCTTCATCTATAAAGCTAGGAAGAATGGCAGCTAGTTAGCATTTTATTTACCTCCTAAACTAGCAAGTGACTGGATATTATTTGTTTAACATAAACGATAAAATAATAAATGAATGATAGTAGATTGACAATAAGATTATGTGTGTGAAGTGGAAGGGCTGTTACGTAGGTGCTGGCTCAATAAGACATATGACAGTTAGATAGACGCTATATTCAAAAAGGGTGACAATAAGAGTACCTATAACCGCCGAGTGTATATGAGAAGATGTATGAGTGTCGATGCAGCGAAAATGGTCTGTCAGGATCGGGACAAATGGGCATCCGTGATCTCTGCCTACCTACCTATACAGGGAATCAGACGTGATGTGTATATATGTACCATGTTGAAGTTAATAATAAAATTATGGCACGTCATACAGATGTTTTTTTATCATTGATATGGATAAGATAATAGATTATTAATTTTACTAAAAATACCCGTGTCCATTGTTGATTTACAACTCACAATGAACAATTCAGTTTTGATGCGGCTACCTTCGGGAAAACCACCTATCAGGTTTTCTAAAAAACCATAAACATACGCTTCACGACTTATGTATACACACTCCCTTTTTATTGTGGTGAGGTAGTCAGAGGCTTGAGTGCCCATCTCCGAAATTTCGAATGCATGTTCGTTATGGGTCACTCGAGCTAACGGTGAGGGAAACCATCGTGAGAAAACCCGCATATCTTTCGGGATAGGTAATAGCTAGTGCCTGTATACGACGATACGATCCACTACCTAACACGTTGGGTGCTGTCTATCTAGTGAAACGCGGGCGTTTAGTGGCTCATACATAACATATCTTTGAAATTTCAGAGATGGGCATTCAAGCCTCTGACTTCCCCGCCAGTATAAAAAAGGAGTGTGTATACACAAGTCGTGTAGCTTATGTTATGCTGAGATATTAACGTGACTAGCATATATTGTAATATTGTTTGTTTATATAAGGAAGTAAGAAATTCGTGTTTGCATGAACTATGAACTTCACTAACATGTTTTTAAGAATAATAGCCTAAGTTGAAATTACATAATGTCATAATATTTACGAAAACCTGAATTTTAATTGTTGTTATTGTACAGGTATTCATATTGTTGTTGTTATTTTCTAGAATTCATGTCCGTAAACATAGACACTTTATGGCCTGTCTCCTTGACGGGGATTCAAAAATTTGTATGTACGAGTATCTATAATAACAATACGTGTTCACGACTATTAACCCTTGCGGAGTAGTCAGAGGTTCTGGTGTCTATTTCCACAATTGCGACGGAAGTAATTCTATGGCCACCTCGAACCCGTGTGTTGACTGAATAGTCAGTACTTAATGTGTCATGTGGTAAACCGTGTCGCCATTTACAAGCACTGACTAGTTATTACCTATTTGGGGAACAAGTAGGTTTCCTCACGATTCGTCCCCTCACCATAACCTACGAGTATCTACTATTAAGAAGTAATACATTTGCCTATTTTCACAATTGTGTAGTAATTAATTTATGGCCATATCGAACCCTCTTTAACAGATAGTTAAGAGGCACCAGATAGAGGTAGCTTTTCATTTCACCGTTAACAAGAGTAGACAATTTCTTAAAAATAGGTAGGTACCTATGTTTTCGTTAAGTATAGCAATAAAGTGTTTTGTAATTAACGAAAATGACCCTATTTAATAATTACGTAATTTTCGTTGTCAATATATGATGATGAAGCACTTTCGGGGTGGACAGAACATCAGAGCCATAATATCTTTATCGTGATCCTATGCATTACTACTGGGGTAATGGCATTTATTTGAGTATTGTGAACAGACAGAAAGCCCTTTCCTCAATAGTATCCATGAACCCCTAGTCCCTTTATCACCTCATACAACATGTCAGGAAGATCGGCAGCTAGTTAGCCTTTTAAGTCCCAGACTTTAGACACCCGCTTAGCAACTTATTATTTGCTTTTTAATCTCCAACAATTCATCATTATCATATCACAATAAAAGAACTACATAGATAAATAATAATAAACACACATACATATACATTCACGTTCTTTAGTCCATTTTGAGGTGGACACAACCAGAGAAATAAAAATTGCTCACTTTTTAACATGAATATTGGGGTTGCGATGTTATATGAAACAATGGTAACAGATTAATATATTAGTACATCGCTCAGTAGATTCCGTTAACCTATTACGACAGGCCGGGAAGAACTGCAGCTAGTTAGGCTTTTTTAGTGTTTTAGACACCCGCTTAGTAACTTATTATTTGCTTTTTAATCTCCAACAATGCACCATTATCGTAACACAATAAAAATGTTATGTAGGTAAGTACGTACTTAATAAATTATGTTATCGAAATTAATATACATAGAGTACATTGACACTTTACGTTCAATAACATAGACTCTTGTTAGTCGGAAAAATTATGATATTCTTCACGTTTTTAAGCTTTTTAAAGGTGGTTAGAGACTACTTATGATTTTGATATATCCGCTCGTCCATATAACTAAAACCTGGTTACCAAAGGGTGAAAACAGTCCTATAACCACTGAGAATATGTTAATGAAATGGCAATGGATTGAGAGGAGGAGAATTCGCGATCTCTGCCTGCCTTTAGGGAATTTAGATACTTTAATACACAACAACTCCAACAATATGGATGCAATAACAACTTGACTCCACTTGAACACCAGACAGAAAGATTGTTAGCTAGTTACTTGACGACCTCCGTGGCGCGATCGGTAAGACGCCTGAACGCTAATCGTGAGGTCCCGGGTTCGATTCCCGGTGGAGGCAGAGTTAAGAAATACGCTTTTCGTCTGCTTTCCAGTCTGGTTCTTGATTATATATACTATATATTCATTTATCTATATATAATAAGTGTATATTTCTTAAATATACGTTGACTAGTACCCTTAACACAAGTCTTAAATGAACGTACCAAGGGGCTAGTTCAATTGGTGTAACAGTGTTTCAAATATTATTATATTATACTTATAATTACGTCCCATTCTAGCACGTGACACGTATTAGCAATAATATTTTGTTACTTAACAATGTTTATACAATGTTATGTTAATGTGTTTATTCCTTTTAAACAAAACACCATAATTTTAAAACGTGATTAGCAAATAACATTTTTAAATACATATTTAATGAATATGTAAATAAAGTCATGGCCACACTAAGTATAGAACTAGGAAATAGAGTGAAACACACTCACGCCTTTAATCCTGTTAAGGGTGAACAGAATAATATGACTCAAATTACATACATACGCATCACGCCTGATTCTCTGTAGGGTAGGCAGAGATCACGGAACCCTATTTGTCTCGATCCTGACAGACTGATTTTGCTTCATTGATACATCTTATACACTCGGCGGTTATAGGTACTCCTAACGTCACTCTTTTTCATTATAGCGTGTGACTGTTATATGATTCAAAGTATTTAAATAAAATTAAAAAAGAATGGAAGATTCAATTTTATTCAATAGACACAGAGATATTTGCGTACTAAATTTCTTTCAGAATATTTTATGAAGCAACTTAATAACAAGAGGCTTATAGAAACTAATGGGTGATGGACTAGAATTCTGACACAAATATTTCATAGCAATATTATCATGATACGGTTATTAACGTTAAATTTGACAATTCACTGCTAGTAAATAGTCATATTTGACTAAAGGCAAATTGGAAGGCAGAGTTGGACGGGGTGGCCCCGTAGAACTTATACTGATTAAATTGAAGACATTCTTCTCAAGGTGGGTGTACATAGTGAAGAATAGAAGAGTATGTATGAGAAGGTTATTGGTAGTAAAGAACGGAAGAGCATGTATAAGAAGGTTAATGGGTGTGAGTGAAGCAAGAGATTTGTCAGAATCGTTGCAGGTGGCGATCGATAGTCTTTGCCTATCCCGTTGCGAACGTAGAGGCATGAATATATGTATGTTCTGCTAGTATATTAGTCATCTCATACAAAATCAGAAGAAATACATACAAAAACATGATATTCACGTCAATAAACCCGTTTTAGATAGACAGAGGTTAAATATCCACCATTAACTGAGCTTTATAATGAACTTTGACCATTTGAAACCAACTTTTTACTCAATAGAAAGCATATTTTACGTCCCAATCTACCATGGAAGGGTCATGGTCGCATGGCTTCATCTTCAATAATATTTTGGTTGTAGGAATGTTAAATGTTCAACCGGTTTTACAAGTATTCATTCATAAACACAATAACACAGTTAACAAAGCTAATAGGAAACAATCGCGTACTAGCGTAACGTAAGAGGGATAAATATCTGCGTTTCTTCTCGGGTCTATGCTTTATGTCATAGGAGGTGACTGAGGGTGTTGGGGTAAATTGAAATAGCAACCTGCCGTCAATATTTCATATTAACACAATCATAACCGCAATAATAATAAATAAAATTCCTTTTCTTCCACATAATGACGATGTGGTAAAAGTTGTTAAGGAAATCTGCCCATTGCATCGGAATTTGCCTATTCGTAACGGAGGATGTTATCCGAATAAATGTGAAGAATGTCCATAGTTTTCCTATATCTGTGACTATCAGGCTAGTCAATGGTGATCACTTAACTTGTCTTTATAGATATTATAATCGTGTTATAAATAATAATAAATAGGTTACTCCCCGAACAGGTAATACTTAGTGTTGTAAAGGTCGACACGGCTTGCTACCTCACACTGAGTACTAACTGGTCAAAACGTGGGTTCAAAGTGGTCATATAATGACTACCTCCAAAATTACAAAGACTCTGAACACCCCGCAAAGGTAGGTCGTGAAAGCGTTTGTCTTTGTTATGTTTCTATACAATCTCATTTCATTCATTTCGTTTTTGAAAAGGACAAAAGGATTAACAATCAAAAATATCGCTTCGATATGAAATTATGTTTCTGAGTGTGTATGAAACGATTTTTAGAGTTGGTAACAATCACCAATCACTCTTTCAATTGATAAGCTATATATTACTTCACTAATGGCGTGAAACATTAATATTTGACTGTCGCATACAATAATACAATAACAGTTTAAGGAACTAGATTTAAATTGAGTTTATTGGGTGATGGATTGGCAACCTGTCCTCAATATTGCAATACAATCATGCCCTTTTATCCCTTCAGAATAAAGATAACCTTTGTAACACATCTCGCCTGTCATATTAAGTTAAATTGGTATTATGATTGCATTTTATTTACTATGAGAGACCGGGTCATATCACGATAAATTAATAAAGATATTTGATTACCTTTATTTTGCCCGACGTTTCGACCCAGTTGCATAGGCCGTGGTCGCGGGAAGACTGATATGACCCGGTCTCTCATAGTAAATAAAATGAGTATAGATCGCGAGTGTTTAAAAATAACTATGTGATTGCATTATTATGGAATATTGGCAACAATTACTAACCCATCGTTTACATGATTGTTTTACTTAGTCCTTTAATCGCCTCTTATGCCGAAAAGAAATATAGCTAGTTAGACGTATCAGACCAGACAAGAAAATAATATTGTCACTTAAAGAGTGAAATATACAATATAATTGTAGATGTTTGTAACTTAAAGAACAGTAGAGCATGTATGAGAAGGTTAATGGGTGTGAGTGAAGCAAGAGAGAGTTGTCAGGATCGTTTCAGGATGAGATTTAAAGTCGCTGCCTGTGTTGTTAAGGAAGTATAAGTGTATATGTATGTATTAAAGTAAACAGTTTAAAATTTAATTTACGATTTTATACATATTATGCATGATATCGTTTATAAAAAAATAATTTGGGTCATTTCATACATACATACACATCACGCCTGATTTCCTGTAGTTTGTCCCGATCCTGACAGACCACTTTCGCTTCATTGACACTCATACATCTTCTCATACACACTCGGTGTTTATAGTCATCTCAGTAGGTTCAAATGTACGGCTCATGAGCATATGATTATATGCATGTATACAATAATATCAAGAATGCAATTTGTCGAAACTAATGCTTCTAAATTGAGACATGGGTTATCTAAATTAAATACAATGCGACCTCGGACGCTAATAGACGTGTACTTTTGGAGGTGATAAAGGGACTTGGGGTAATTTAAAGGCTAGTATTTAAACGGGATGTCGTAGGAGGCGACTAAGGGACTGGGGATCAATAGAATCTATAGGGTGATGGGCTAGCAACCTGTCTCCAATATTGCATGTAATATTACAACTCCAATATTATGGTAAAAAGTGACCTAGGAGATATGATCGTATCTCCAAGCTACTGTCCACTCCAAAGGGGATTAAAGGACGTGAATGTACATGTGTTTAAACGAACATCAAATAATACAAAATATATGTAATTGCACAGCAAAATAATACAGTCCCACACCAAAGTCAGTCTTCGTTTCGTTCAGCTAGCCTATGAGCTGGACGCCATTTGGGATCTCCATGGCACATACTAATTGACTGACATTTTAATATAATAACTTAGTCATGTATAACATTTTTCTTATTTAATTTGTATTGTATAATTATTCATCAGTACTATTGTGTCATTTAATGTATTGTGGAGTTTCAATAAAGGATTATTATTATTAGCTATATGTATGGTGTACATTTTAGTTAATTTGATATGCATCTAATTTAATAAACTGTGGGATTTGTAGTCTACATCTACATAGAGTCCCATCTGCCTAAGAGACGGGGATTAATGGAATCTATTGAATAAATAGGCATAGCTCAGTTGTTTGGGGCTTGACTCTGTATCAGTGGGTACAGGGTTCAAATCCCGCTTAAGCATGTACCAGTGGAAATGAAGTATAATTAATTTCTGAACATTTTCATTTTAAAAATACATTGCAAAATGTACACAATACGGTAAGGGAAAAACATAGTGAGGAAACCTACCTGTTCCCCGAACAGGTAATAGTCAATGCTTGTAAATGGGGACATGGCTTACCACCTGTCACATTGTGTACTGACTATCTGCCCAACACGTGGGTTCGAGGTGGCCATAGAATTACTACCTTCGCAATTGCGGAGATGAAACCCGAACCTCTGACTTCCCCGCGAGGGTTAATGGTCGCGATATATTGTAATAGAAAGGAAGAGGTTATAATTATTCAATAACAATGTCATTACCACCTGATAGTATATATACATTAAATATGACTTTGTAGATATCATTTCAAAGTTCTGTCGACCCCAAAAGCAATATAATATTTATCAGTTTATTTTTGCATACTATATTACTTACTATTTTAGTGTTTTGCTTCGCGACGGGAAATTTTCGAATAATTTTCAAATTGTTGCACTTTTCTACTAATAAGACCACTCCATAAATCTAGAATGACTGACACAAAATAATCTTATTTAATCACTTTTTATCTAACACTCCTTAACACTTAATTACTAAACATAAATAAACAATATGCAACAAAACACTATTATAGTTTCAGGTGAAATATTGTACAAAGCTTGTTGTATACGTACGGAACTGTCCCGTTAATATTTTTATTCATATTTTATTTGTTTCACGATCGCGAAAGTTTTATTTGCTACGAAAAATACGTCTTTACAGCTCGGTGGTCAGTGCTCTACTGATTTAGAGACTGAATGTGTATAGACGGATATGTAATTATCTATTTGTATTCGGGGTGGACATGATAAGGTGATTAACGATAAATAAATAGTTGGATAATGACTTATTAGGTCCAAGATGGTCTGGGGTATTGGAATTTAACCATCTGACGTGACTGACGTCTCCCTGATCCCTGAAATGGGTGGAATTTTTATTAGTTTAACATAACAAAACATACGCTTCACGACTTGTGTATACACACTCCCTTTTTTATTATGGCGGGTTAGTCAGAGGCTTGAATGCCCATCTCCGAAATTTCGAAGGCATGCTAGGTATGGGTCATTCGAAGCCCGCGTATCACTAGATAGACAGCACCCAACGTGATAGGTAGTGAACCGTATCGCCGTATATAGGCACTGACTATTACCTTTTCTAAGGGATAGGCAGGTTTCCTCACGATGTTTTCCCTCACCGTTAGCGACTGTAAATTATGTACGTAAATGAAAAACACATTTAAATTTCATTCATTGGTACATGCCATTTTATTAGTTTGTTGTGTTTAAATACATTAAAAATAGTATAGCGACCAACAATGATAGATATGTCATTAACCATCATACGAGACAACGTTTAGATCCTTAGTCACATCCCACAACATTTATGATAACATCATGTTAGGTATTATTATAAGAACGTGTACGAACCTATTTATAATAATTGGGAAACTGAATACCTTTGTACCTGTTACTAGCTTTGTTATTAAGTTGATGAAAACCCATTATGTCATTACCACATCTGATCTAATCGAAAGACATTTAATTTTCAACATAGTACCATAAGTTCTAAAACTACACGAAGTATGAAAAACATCGTAAAGATATCTACCTATTCCTCATAACAGGTGAAATTTAGTGCTTGTAAATGGCGTCACGGTTTACTACCCGTCACATTAGGTACCGACTTTCTGGTTAGCACTGAATAAAATATCCTGAAATTAGGAGTTTCTTGTTGTTTCTTCTTCGAGCTAGGGATTCCGAAATAACGTAAGAACATAGTAATTATAAAATAACCAATATTGAAAGAAAGATTTCATTTCATTTTATTTCAATAAGACATATGACAGTCTGACGCTATATTTAAAATGGGTGACGTTAGGAGTACCAATAGCCGAGTGTGTATGAGAAGATTTATGACTGATAACTGCCGAGTTTGTATGAGAAGATGTATGAGTGTCAATGCAGCGAAAATGGTCTGTCAGGATCGGGACAAACGGGGATCCGTGATCTCTACCTGCTCCTCTACAGGGCATCAGGTGTGATGTGTATGTATGTACGTGAAATGTATGTTAAGTCCATTCTATGCGTCCCAGACTAGCATTTTCTTAGTGAATCGAGGTACTGTCAACGTTAAACGTGTCTGAGGCACATTATCAGCTCATTAAGATTACAAACTAGTGTCTCTTGTTGGAACTGCGATGCCCTTATCGCCTCTTACTTCCACTCGAGGGTCAAGCCACTGTACTTATGAGTGTATTTACAATATATATACTAAGTATTTACTATAACGCAGTAATACTATGGTGAGGGAAAACATCGTGAGGAAACCTACCTGATCCCCGAACAGGTAATATTCAGTGCTTGTAAATGGCGACATGGCTTACCATCTGTCACATTGAGTACTGACTATCTCAACACGTGGGTTCGATGTGGCCATAGAATTACAACCTTCGCTATTGCGGAGATGGACACCTGAACCTCTGACTACCCCGCAAGGGTTAATAGTCTTGATAGCGTCTTTTTTATAGAGAGTTCCCGCGACCACGGCCTATGCAACTGGGTCGAAACGTCGGGTGATATAAAGATATATGTATATCATTATTAATTTATCGTGATACGACCCGGTCTCATACAGTAAATAAAATGAGTATAAATCGCGAGTGTTTAAAAATAATAACATACAGAAAACAAAGACAAACGCATTCACAACCACTAGCCCTTGCGGGGTAGTCAGATGTTTAGGTGTACATCTCCGCAATTGCGAAGGTAGTAATTCTATGGCCACTTCGAACCTAGTACTCAATGTGACAGGTGGAAAGCCATGTCGCCATTTAAAAGCACTAACTATTACCTGTTCGGGGAGCAGGTAGGTTTCCTCACGATATTTTCCCTAACTGTAATATTCGGCGCATTTCATAAATGTATTTTTATTACGAAAATATACATAGAAATTCATTAAACTTCATTTCCATTGGTACAAGCTCAAGCGGCATGTACCCTGTACCCTTTGATATAGAGTCAAGCCCCAAACAACTGACCTACGTCGAATACCTATACATTAAGTATTTAACATGTTTTAGGGTGGATAGAATGTCGGAAATATTATAATAATTACTATTAATAACTACTCTGAGACATTTAGCACGACGATTCTGATTGCGATGATAATATTATGTACATTCACAAACATACACGACTACATTATAATTATTATTTACTAATAACGGAAAGTGTGAGGGAGATATTGAACGTAGAGTGTGTGCAGGTAATAAGATCAATGGGGCCACGTATGGCTATTCACAGGGCTGTGCTGGTTCCAACATTGAATTATGGTAGTGAAAGTTGGGAATGGCAAAAGAAGCATGAAAGTAGAATCAATGCCGTCGAAATGCGGTCACTGAGAAGCATGTTAGGAGTGACATTGAATGATAGAATTAAAAATAGTGTGATAACGGAAGGTCGCGGTTTGAAAGAAGATGTAGTGACTAAAATTGATAAGAGCATGCTTCGATGGTTTGGATATTTTATGCGGATGAATGATAGCAGATTGACAAAAGGAATATATGTGAGTGAAGTGGAAGGGCGGTTAAGTAGGGGCCGGCCTAATAAAACATATAACAGTCAGATAGACGCTATATTGAAAACGGGACGTTAGGAGTACCTATAACCGCTGAGGGTGTATGAGAAGATGTATGAATGTCAATGAAGCGAAAGTGGTCTTTCAGGATCGGGACAAATGGGGATCCGTGATCTCTGCCTACCCCTCTACAGGGAATCAGGCGTGATGTGTATGTACATGGCTACAAACTCTTTTAATGTGGACGAAGTCTCGGATACAAATTGTCATTACTAACAGGATTGTGTTGACATGTATATGGAATGGTTGCCAACCTATCACCAAAAATATGCCATCGAATGTCTTATTCGTATAATTAAAATCAGCTATTTAGTGGACTAGTTCGGAATATACTTGTTGTGTGAAATTGGGATTACTATCTGTAACCAGCTGCGTCGAAGGGTTTAAGGGTATTCTTAGATATTTTTGAGCTTATGATTAATAACTAACGGGACTTATCGCGTAAGTTTTTATATAATAATGTTACTTTTATTAACCCGACGTTTCGGCTACGTTGCAGCAGCCATGGTCACGACTATATAGATATTAATAATGAGTATAAATCGCGAAATTCTTAAAACTATTTTTGAACTATCATTGATTGTCGATCTGTGAGGGGTGAACTGAAGATCGAAAATATAATATTCCGTTTATCTCTCTCTATCTTTATTCTCAGCGTTGTGACGGCCTTAATAATACGTGAAATAGAATAAAAGTCTTTTGTTATTTAAAAAATAAATTCATTTATTAATAGCTATACAAATTGTCTATAAATCACACAGTTAAACTTGGAAATACTTTGTGTATGTCTTACATCTGTTTACCCCTATGGAAAGACAGTGTTTAGTACAGTTAAATCATTGTAAAACTCATGAAATAAAATGATTTTAAATGGAAGCAATTGGAATACAATACACGTATAATAAGCCTCTAGGGGTATTCAGATATTTGGATTAACAAAGTCAATATTTAGATATTTTTTGTAGTAACAAAATTAGTCTTCTTAACATAAGAAATGATGATTAAAAGGTTAAAACCTAATAAACAAAACCAAAAATTAGTTTCAACAATATAAACTAATTATTTTTGGCACTTAAGGATTTAACTAGAAAAAACCTAAATATTGATTAGATAAACATGGCCATGAATATTCAGTAATAGAACTAAATACAGTGGAAATTATTAAAAGAAAATAATTCAATGCACATCAAAAATGCTGAAATATACACCAAAATATAGCTAAACGCACAGCAAAGGTTAAGACTGTATAATTGTGGTGTACCATTCAGCATTATAGGAGTGCATTTCGTATTATCTCATGTTCCTTTAAACACTACCCATTATTAAATAACATGTATATTATATGAACTATTGACATAGGTAATATATTTCATCCATAACATTAAAAATAATAATATAACTTTATAACTATAAGCACAAAAATACGTATTTTATAACGGAAATTAATTGAAAGCTCATCAAAAAGGATGAAATGTACACCAAAATATAGCTAAACGAACACCAAAATATAGAAAAGGTTAGGTTTGGGTTGGGACTGTAATATTCTGGTGTGCGAAACAGTAGTTTTAGGTAGGCGTTTAAACATAAGCCTTTTATTACCATAATTCCTTAAATTTGTGACACTAAAATCCTACGTTTCAACACCTAATAATCAATGGGGCAGGTGGTTAGTCTTTCGCCATTTCTATACTGATTGTAAATACATATAAATAGGCATACTAATTATACTGTTTTAGGTAATGTTAAAATACATTTAAGTTTAAACAAATTCCAATAAACAAAACAAAATGTTTACTATAAGATTTAAAAGCTACATACACAATTAGTTTGAAAGAAAGTTAACACAATGGTATTATATAAAATAATAAATTATAAGAATGATTATGAATAATAATAGAAAGATTCTTTGGTTCTCTTCCTGCCTTATAATAGAAATCTTAGAACTAAAAACTGGAATGAAATCATCAGACTAGTATTAAGGGTCCCAACATACATAATTCTAGGAATCCTGCCTAGCATCGAATTGGCTATACAGCTCATAGTTTCTCTCTACATTTTGAAGAATCTAAGTTTCATACCATCTTATTTACGGTTACAAACAAACTTTTATAATACAGTATTACGGATATCATATAGGAATTACAACGGCTGTAAAATGCA
Source organism: Leucoptera coffeella (assembly GCA_030578115.1). Classification (NCBI taxonomy): domain Eukaryota; kingdom Metazoa; phylum Arthropoda; class Insecta; order Lepidoptera; family Lyonetiidae; genus Leucoptera; species Leucoptera coffeella. The sequence goes on along the minus strand of JAMBLF010000947.1, from coordinate 25,460 downwards.
ACAAAATTATGTTGAAATGAAATAAACGTAGATAATATTATTGCATTAACTAATCGTTACAATCACATCAATAAAAATTCTCATGTGATATCAAATCAGATTGTTAGATAACATATTCACGCCTCTTAGTACCTTTTGAATCGGCAGAGATTATCTATTGTCCCCTTGAACTATTCTGGTAAAAATTTGACTCTATCTAAGACCCTAACTTACTCATACATGCTCTTGTATTGATTAATAATGCAACTTTACAATATACCGTGTAAGCCTTAAGAAGAATGTCTTCAATTTGAACCGTATATTATAACTTAGAGGGTTTTTTTCCAAATCTATCATCAATCTTGGATTTATTACTTCGTTTCGTTACTTCCATTCATCAGACCGCTTCAAGTAGCAAAATAATTTATATATTCCATTCGCTATTCTTGAAACGACATCCTTTTCATTATACATCGTTAACGAACCATACTATTCCGTACCCTATCACACATTATTACATTACTTACACTTTTTCCTGAGAAACCTCATCTCTAGCGCATTAATTCTGCTTTCAACATTCTTTTGCCTAACCCAACAGTCAAAAACATACCCTATGTGACAATTACTGTTGAAATATTTGGCTCCTAGACTTAGTTCTGAGACTTCATATACATTTTGTCTATTAGCTTATGGTAGGTTACCATGGTTACGTGCTTTTTATTTTTCTTTGTCACTCTTATAAAAATGTTTTACAGTTAAGTTCTTGAATATATTTTCCTTTTACACAAATACTCTTTCAATAGCTCCAATACGATCAGATTCCAATAATTACAGTGTTATGTATATCTAGTTGCGATAATATTGGAAACAAAGTTGATTAAAACTCTTTGTAAAAACATTGTAGAAATCAAGCCAAATTTATCTATTAGCTCTATCGTTGATTAGGAAGGCACTTAATCAATAACAACTTCCTACTTTACAAAACACTTAATTATAAGTCATTTTGACAATCAAATTTCTATGGTAACTATTACAAGTCAAATGTACTTATGACAATTTTTATTTCAATGTTCTAAATACAAGTATTGCAGGCAATCAAATGTGATTTAATACAACAGGTAAGACAGAAATTTTATAAAACATTGTCTAGTCTTTTGTTTACGACCATTAACCCTTGTGGGGTAGTCAGAGGTTCAGGTGTCTCTGTAATTGCGAAGGTAATTCTACGGCCACCTCGAACCCATGTGTTAACCAGATAATCAGTACTCAACGTGACAGGTGGTAAGCCATGTCGCTTTTTACAAGCACTAACTGTTATATATATATATATACAGGGTGGCGCATTCAAAACGGTCAGTATGGGAAAGTCTGAAACTATAAGAGATACGAAGATTTGTTCTTAGGAACCATGTCACCGATTTCGATAAAAATAAAAACTGCATTCATACTTTCTTTGAAAAAACAACTGTATCCAGTACAGGAATCGAACCCGGTTGCTTTGAAAAAATAAATTGGCCCTTTTCACTTTTTCTTTTTAAATATCGATTGTGTAGGTCTTAAGCTGTAAATGTCTCTTTTAAACATGGTGTCGAAAATGAATAAAATGCATTGTTTTGGCATACTTTAGTTTATCATAGTACATACTCCGTAACAATATTCAATATTCAACAGACATGTAAAATTGTCTCTATGGCTGTTTGTAGTTTTGTACTTCCCTACTTGTTACATACACTATATCATGTGGCATTAGCATTGCATTAATCCTTTAAGGAGGTTTTGTTATCTACAGTAATCAAAAACTAACAATCTATTGAAAAGTCCACTTAAAGTGACGTGTTAAACCATATTAGAAAATTTCGGATGAATTTTACAAAACAAGCTATTGAAGACCTAAAAGTAGCAATAAAGTCAATTGTAACGCAAATTCACCACATGAAAATACAAAAATCAATAGTAAGATCGTTACCTAAACGTGTTGAATATTGTATTGAAAACAACGGTGGTCACTTAGAAAACCTACTATGATAAACTAAAGTATGCCAAAACAATGCATTTTATTCATTTTCGACACCATGTTTAAAAGAGACATTTACAGCTTAAGACCTACACAATCGATATTTAAAAAGAAAATGTGAAAAGGGCCAATTTATTTTTTCAAAGCAACCGGGTTCGATTCCCGTACTGGATACAGTTGTTTTTTTAAAGAAAGTATGAATGCAGTTTTTATTTTTATCGAAATCGGTGACATGGTTTCTAAGAACAAATCTTCGTATCTCTTATAGTTTCAGACTTTCCCATACTGACCGTTTTGAATGCGCCACCCTGTATATATATACATATATCCTTAACAAGATCTCTTATAGTATAACAATGTAGGATGACAATCCATACTGCATGTTGTGAATATGAGCGACAGGTTGCTAGCCCATATCAATAGTTTCCATTCTTATCCCTTCTAAATACAAATACCCTAAATTAGTAAATTTTACACACAAACTTCCTTAAAATGTATCTTATTGTCTTTATAGATTGCTCTGCGAATTTCGAATCACAGATACATTATAAGGCGACTTTACCATAATAACTACGTATAATTGACAAAAGACTTATTGTAATGAAGCTAAAAGTAACATTTGGCACTTTTATGATATTATTAGGAGTGCAAAGATTTTTATGAATGCTTACATATTAACTGAAGTATTTATTTATGACTGAGACTGAACTACTTATGCTGGAAATCTATGGGTAGAATTTTCAGGATATTATCAATATATGCAAGACTACAGTTAGTTTTAGTTTTATAATAACCTCAAATATCAATAGAAAAAAAATAGTGTAAGAAACCAATTGATTTTCAAAGAGAGAGAGATGGATCGATAATTTTCTTTGGTAATCTGGGCCTTATATGTAGGCTCATAGGAGGCAAATTGGCTACAGTTAAAGAAGATTCTCGAAGTTATTATTTCCGGATAGGACCCAGCACGAAACAATATAATAGACAATATAATAGAATGTATAGGCTACATTTTAATTCCAGTATCGTGCATTAGTTAACTATTTTAATTTCTAGTTAGTAACTAAGTAATAAATTTATTTATCAAAGCTCGAGAATGACTTAACTCTTACAATGTTAATATAAAGATATCTTATGGCGACATACATATTAATTACGAACCCTTAGAGAAGACACTTTCAGTCCATGTATTATTTACAGGTTAATCTACATATTAACTGTACATGTCTATATATTAAATATACAGTCAGCGCTAAAAGTGCAGTCCCAGTAACTTTTTATAAGGTTTACATTTATAAGAACATAAGACAATATTTTACATTTTAAAACTGGCGCCACTATGCATTGTCATGGCCACTATAAGTTCGCGAGCTTCGAAATGAAGAATATTGTCTTTTGTTCTTATAAACGTAAACCTTATAAAAAGTTACTGGGACTGCACGTTTAGCGCTGACTGTACATAAGGCATATTATTGCATATTAAATATGACTAATTAAAATTGTTGGAAGAGTTTTTACACTATATCACTAATATTAGCCCTTTAAGGGTAGCCAAAACTTTGAATGACTACCGTAGTATTTACGAAGGTATTTGACTACTCAAGCCTAAGTAATAAAGTAAAAAATATCCAACATAACAGACAATGAGTTAAGGCCAACATATAACCGTTTACATACACTGATTAAGTTTACATTACTTGCAGTACAAAGTATAACAAAATGTACTCAAAACATACTAGTTATATTCTGCTCTTGGATACGTCCTTATTCTATTTATTACAATGAACATAGAACACTTTTTGTACTTCATTAAGTAGTTAAAAACTGGTTTGTTAATGTCTTAACCCATATAAGTAACGCACACATTTCTTAACAAGAGTATAGCTTATAGGGACCAATCAATGTTTCCTTATTTATTGCATAAATGTAATTGTTTAAATGTATTTTTATTACGAAAATGTACATAGAAATTCATGATACTTCATTTCTATTAGTACATGCTTAAACGGGATCTGAACCATGTACCTACTGATACAGTGTCAAGCCCCAAATAATTGAGCTACGTCGAATTACTCATTATGAATCGAATTCTCACTATGTCATTATAATAAACAGATAGATTTCAAAAAGGACACAAAACTATTAAATACAGCGTGTCATGTGCCTTAGAAATAACTGATTCAACTTATCCTACAATTTGACCGGTAGATGTCGCCGGTTCCAAAATGGGCGTTGTCTCAGGTGACACTAGTAACTTTTTCACCACTAAGAACGTTCCATACATCAGAGCTAGCAAACCGATTGCCTGAAACATAAAACAGATCATTAATATAAGTATATATACATATGTACAGTCAACGCTTCAAGTGCAGTGCCAGTAACTTTTTATAAAGTTTACGTTTATAAGAACAAAAGACAATATTTTTCATTTCGAAGCACGCTAACGTATAGTGGCCATCACAATGCACAGAGGCGCCAGTTTTACAATGAAAAATATTATCTTTACGTAAAATAAAAAGTTTGTGTTTTTGTAGTGAATAAAGTGTTTTCTTTCTTTCTTACTTTTCTTATTTGATCTTTATACGTTCTACCCTTATCGACTATTATTTGACGACCTCCGTGGCGCGATCGGTTAGACGCCTGAACGCTAATCGTGAGGTCCCGGGTTCGATTCCCGGTGGAGGCAGAGTTAAGAACTACGCTTCTACTGCTTTCTAGTCAGGTCGTTGATTATATATGCTATATATATTTATCTATATATAATAAGTACATATTTCTTAAATATACATTGACTGGTACCCTTAACACAAGTCTTAAATGTACTTACCAAGGGGCTAGTTCAATTGGTGTAATAACGTCCTACAATATTATTATTATATCTTCTCTTACCGTAATAACATAAAAGACGATAGGCAGGTAATATCGGACGCGAAGGGCGCTGCGAGCCATGCTAGCAAACTCTTCGGTCATAAACAGCTCTTGACGGAACCAGAACATCGGCATCAGCGTGTCAGGATCTGGTAGTCTGTTGTTGATACTGTCAGGGAAAAATGGCATTATTAAAATAGAATAGAATAGAAAAACGTTTATTCACAAACACAACAATACAACACACATTACAAAAATTGGTACGAACACATACGAAAAACAGTAATTGTTGGGCGCGCTGTATTGCTGTCGTGAAAGGGCCCAGACTCAGCATATGTCGCATAAATCTCGATTTATCTATTCAGATGTCTTATTTTTGGCATTATGTAAAATATAAATGACAGTAATAGTAACTAGATCATAAGTCAATTATTTATTTATCTTCCACTAGAAATAATATTAATATCTAGATTTATCTGTATTAAAAGATAAATAGGCAGTTTAGAGTCGTGTCTACTTAGGTAAAATCTATCTATTCATTTTTTAGAACTAATACTAGAAATTACTTCGATATTTACAATAAAGGATATTTGCAAAGAAAGGAAAAGGAGAAAGAGCATTTCGTTTTTAAGCATAACCCACCTTTGAACAAATTGTCAGCACCTAATGAAATATGGTATCCTAAGTGACCTTACACGAACAATCTATCAATCATAGTTTTAAGAGATTCGCGATTTATACTCATGATTAATAACTAACGGGACTTATCGCGTATGTTTTTAAATAATAAAGTTACCTTTGTTAACCCAAATAAAGGTAACTTTATTATTTAAAAACATACGCGATAAGTCCCGTTAGTTATTAATCATGAATCTATCAATCAATCAAATTAATACACTCATACTATAAATAAAGTACCTTATACTATAAAAAAGTACCAACCTTATAAGAGGCACGTGTCGGACGAGCAGGTTGATCTGCAGCTGAGCTGACACCATCAGCGGGAGACCCGTCAGGTCTTCAAGACCTAGCCGGAAACGGTGCTCACTGAAAACGATCAAATATAAATGAATTCATAAATTTCTTCTCAACGAGGGAGTTTAACTATCTAGGAACCTAACATACACATCACGGCTGATTCCCTGTAGAGGTGTAGGCATAGATCACGGATCCCCATTTGTCCCTATCCTGACAGGCCACTTTCGCTTCATTGATACTCATACATTTTCTCATACACACTCGACGGTTAGTACCTAACTCCTAACGTCACCCTTTTTCAAAATAGCGTCTATCTGACTGTCTTAAGTCTTATTGGGCCGGCTACTACGTAACCGCCCTTCTTGTTCACTATTATTCCATGATCTATTAATTTGTTAACAATACTAGTGACATAAGTTTATATGTAACTTCTAGTATAAGTGTAATTTTTTTAGCTCCTTGTCTTCTATTCAGTCCAATATAAAGATATATTGTTGAAGAATTTGCAAACAAAAATAAAGAACTATGTATATAAATTTGTTGCATGGCAGACTATGTCAAGTGTAGCTTCATAGTAAAAATACCATTTACTCTTAAACTATCCTTTAGTTTACTTATGTGTGTATTTTTAATAGCTCCATCTATGTTTCTTAAATTCGATGTCGCTCAATTGTTTAGGGCCTGACTATGTATCACTGGGTACAGAGTTAAAATCCTACTTAAGCATGATTTCTTTGTACATTTCCGTAATAAAAATACATTTACGAAATGCGTCCAATACTACGGTGAGGGATAACATCGTGTAGACTGAACAGGCAATGAAAAAAAAACAGGAAAAATAGTGAGTGCTTGTAATTGGCGACATGGCTTACGACATATCACATTGAGTACAATTATTATTAATACATTGAGGTTGAATTACTACCTTCGCAATTGCGGAGATGGAAACCTCAACATCTAACTACCCCGCAAGGGTTCATGATCGTGAACGCGTTTTGTCATGTGTAGCTTTAAAGTAAAAATACCATTTACTCCTCAAACTATCATTTATATTAACTTATGAATATATTTTAACAGCTCCATCTACAGGTCAGGTACTAGTACTAAATCAAAAGTTGTAGTAATAAAATGTTTACTTTTATTTTAAAATATTTGTAAGCTTACACAGGGAGGAAAAACATGTTGGAACTTTATATCATGAACAATAGGACATATGTCATTGTAACAACACATGTTTGACGACCTACATTACTACAAACACTAATCGTGAGCTCCCGATTCGGTCTCGAGGGTTCGATTCTTGGTGGAGGCAGAGTTAAGAACTACGGTTCTTTACTGCTTACCAATCTGGTCGTTGATTATATATGTATTTATCTATATATAATATGTATACATTTCTTAAATATACTTTGATTAGTACCCTGAACACAAGTCTTCAATGTACTTACCAAGGGGCTAGTTCAACTGGTGTAATAATGTCCAAATATTATTATTATAAATATTGATTTGTTGTACGGCAGACTATGTCAAGTGTACCTATATAGTTAAAATACTATTTACTCTCTACATTATTATCATCATCATCATGATGATCTTGAAACTATCCTTTAGTTTAATGATGTAAGTATTTTTATTAGCTCCATCTACAGGTCAGCTACTAGTACTAAATCAAAACCTGTTGTAAGTAAATTTGTAAACTCACGGTTTAGGATCCAACCCCTCAATCTTGCTGGGGTAGTAAGGGTCGGAGTGATACATATGTGGCAGTGTGACGAAAGCGGGGGCTCCGAAGCGACATGACGACACGTTGAGCGCTCCAGGAGGTAGACAGTCATCGGTGCGGGGTTCATCGCAATAGCAGGCCTGTGAAGTATTAGTATAGCTAGTGAAATTAAGTACATACATATGCTTATGTCCTTCAATTTCCAGAGTAGATATAACCTTAAAAATGAAACCCTTTTATTGAAGCAGGATCTTATAAAGATCTTAAATATCATTTATTAAATGCTATAAAACTTATATAAAATAACTCATCATCATACTTATTTAGTTGCTTGTTAAATTATAGGAAATGTGATATCATAATCTAAAGTCGCTAACGGTGAGGGAAAACATCGTGAGGAAAACTGCCAATCCCCTGCATACTATAGCCAGTGCCTATATCTGCATATATATAATTCACAGGGCTAAGGTAAGGGTGTCAGTGAAACAAGAGAGATTTGTCAGGATAGTCTCCGATTATCCCGTAAGGGAATTATAGGCTTGATGTCAGCTTCTCCTTAGGCTCCACTCCAATAGAGGGATTTATAAATCAATGTATTGATTTGAATATCACTCACCATCCTCTCATAGTGATGTCCGTTGTCGAATAGTGATTCATTGGCGGCGTACAAATATCCATCTACACCCTGCACTGACATAGTTCCATTCTTCGCTAGGACTAAGTGTCTGGAACAAACAAATATACATAAGCTACCTCTATGGCGAACTATGAGAAAAAGATTTATAATTAAAACTAGTGACCCGCTCCGGCTTCGCACGGGTATACAATATATAGCTTACTCCACTATTTAATGGCTGTTATTATACATATAAACCTTCCTCTTGAATCATTCTATCTATTAAAAAAAACCGCATCGAAATCCGTTGCGTAGTTTCAAAGATTTAAGCATACAAAGGGACATAGGAACAGAAAAAGCGACTTGGTTTTATACTATGTAATGATATTGTGATAAGTTATGACGTACGGTTCTGAGATGTGGACACTCACTGCGTGACTAGCCCACAAATCCAAGGTCGCCTAGCGTGCTATGGAACGGAAGGTGCTCGGGGTTTCTCTGGTAGATCGCATCAGAAATGAGGTGATACGCCAGAGAACTAAAGTTACCGATATTATGAAAAGAATTAGCACGTTGAAGTGTAGTTGGGCTGGTCACATATGTAGAAGGACTGATGGTCGCTGGAGCAAAAAAATCCAAGAGTGGAGACCGCGTCTCAGTAAACGTAGTGTGGGGCGCCCCCCGGCAAGGTGGGAAGACGACCTGCGTAGGTTGGCCGGCATCGAATGGATGCGAACGGCCACTGACAGGGAGAAGTGGCGTCATTTGGGGGAGGCCTATGTCCAACAGTGGATGCAGACAGGCTGATGATGATGAGTGTGATAAGGGAAGGTTTTGAAGAAGATGTACAGTAAGATTGAAAAGGGGCATGCTTCGATGGCTTCGACATGTTATGCAGATGGATAAAAGTGTTTGTGTATTATAACTAGCCAAGGAGATCTTTTCATATCTCCAAGGTTCTGTCCAACCCCGAAAGGGATAAAAATCGTGAATCTGTTTGAGAGAAATGAATGAATTAAAACGCTAATATTATGTCAGAAATACAGAAGATGGGGCCTCGTGATCTCTGCCTACCCCACTATAGGGAAACCGGCGTGATGTGTGACATATTGAGGTCCCAATACACTGTTATTTGCAACTCACGTGCATATATCGGGTGCGAAGATGACCATTTCATCTTGTCCATACTCGGGCGGCCATAACTCGCCAGTCGAGCCTTGGACCACGCCGCATTCATCCCGGTACACCGTTTGGTTGGAGTAACGCCATCTGTGGAAAAAGAGGTGAACTTTTATGTAGTTTTGCGGTTTAATGTGGGGTAGGTACAAATATTAAACAGCTTCCGAGTCGACGTATATTGATAAAAGTACTTATTCTAATGGGTTCTCTTATCTTGACGTCACCTGGAAGGTATATAATCACGACGTTCAATCCCTTATTGGTTGGAGATATACTCGAATATGCCAAATCTTTTTGGTCACCAAGACAGAAACGTTCATTAAAATATCTGTTTGTAACTTAGAAAAGTTGCAATGACAAAGCAAAATGTATCAATGTTTCTTTAATAACTAAGACACTATTTTTATTAATTTACAATATTTTTTAAAAAAACTACATAGTTGCCTAATTGCCTCCTGTGAGGATTGAACTCACGACCCCTGGTTTACAAGACCAGTGCTCTGCCACTGAGCTGAAGAGGCTTCGCACATCCATCCGAAATCAACAAACACATTCTCAAGACGAACAGGTCATGACGTCATTACAAGCATGCACGTTCTTACATATACTTACGCCTTTTCATCCCATTGGGGTGGACTGAATTACGACTATACAACATGTTCTTGGTTAAGTTTTTTATTAGTATCCGAATCGTGATGATTTGAGTTGATGTGAAATATTGGTGGCCTATTGCTAGTCCATCGCTTAATAAGTATTAAAAGCACTCGTGAAGAAATTTAAGGAACCAAACAAAGTAAAAGTTTCCATTTGTGTAAGTTTTTATAAGAACTATAGCAAGTTAAACAATTGAGCGATGAGCTAGCAACTTGTGACCAATATATCAGATCAATACCATCGCATATCTGATCGTTATAGGTAACTTTGTCTAGGAAATATTGCTCCATTACGTCACAACACCAATATACATATTAAAAAGTGACCTGGGCGATATTATCAAGTCTTCTAGATTCCATTCAATCGGCACAGGATATGTATATATAGCAAGTTAGGAACCGAACAGAAAGGCAGTTAACTTACTTAACAATGTTCCCAAGTTGGTTTACGTCGTTTTTGCCAGTCTCCATTAGGAAACTGCCATCGTATGTAATTGAACCATTTCTCTGAAAAGAAAATAATAAAACAAATTAAAAAATAATTCCTGCGCTAGTCTGGGACGTCAGAAGTATGCTTACTAGTTGACGTTCTTGCCAGCATATCGTAGGAGTCGTCTATAACGGTAAATGGGATCGATTGGGCGATGGCTAGCAACCTGTCACCAATGTTCCATATGACATAACATATATGAATTAATATATTTACTATACTAGAAAATGACCAAGGAGATACTAAATCTCCGAGGTTTTGTCGACCCGGAAAAGGATTGAAGGACGTGAATGTATATGAATATATGTATGTATAAAGAAAGTGTAATTGACAAAACATTCCGTTTTTTATAGTAAATACATACAAGAGATGATGGTCACCAGCTACCGTCCTACTCTGCAATTCGTTAGATGTGATCAAGAGACTGTAGGTTTTATTGGTCGATTTTGGGCCATAAACTAACAATCTGTATTATCTTCGCATGAAGGTTATAGGCACTTCTAATGTAACCTTTTTCATTTTATTAGGACATATTTAATTTAGTTTAGTTATGAAATATGCCTATACACTTGAACACCATCGTCATAACCATTGTTTCACATGTCTATTTCTGCACTTGCGGAGGTAGTAATTCTATAGCCACCTCAAACCAACGTGTTGACTAGGTAGTCAGTACTCAATGTGACAGGTGGTAAACCGTGTCGCCATTACAAGCTCAAACTATTACATGTTCTGAGAACAGGTAGGTTTCCTCACGACGGTTTCCCTTACCGTAAATGGGTACGCAAAATTATGTTTGTGTTGCAAATTATGTAATATTTATCTTGATCCGCCAAATGCAAATCATTCTCTGTTATCACGACATGACATTTAAAGTATTTAATCATGTTATCTGCACACTAATGCACTTTTGATGTGTGTTGTTTTCGAGAATTGTACCGTGATAGTATGGAACGAAAATAGAACGATAAATAGCTGCATATCTTTTCGGTGAGTCACGGGTGGTTAAAAAACAAAAAACAAACGCATTCACGACCATTAACCCTTGCGGGGTAGTCAGAGGTTCAGGTGTCCATCTCCGCAATTGCGAAGGTAGTAATTCTATGGACACCTCGAACCCACGTGTTAACCAGACAGTCAGTACTCAATGTGACAGGTGGTCAGCCATGTCGCCATTTACAAGAACTAACTATTATCTGTTCGACGAACAGGTAGGTTTCCTCCCGATGTTTTCCCTCACCGTATAATACGATGCATTTCGTAAATGTGTTTTTATTACGAAAATGTACATAGAAATTCATTAAAATTCATTTCCATTGGTACATGCTCAAGTGAGATTTGAACCCTGTACCCACTGATACAGAGCCAAGCCCCAAACAACTGAGCTACATCGAATTAATAGTACAGGTGGTTACTAGGGCTAAATAGTATCTGCTTACAATGAAAATATTTGGGACACTGTTACACCAAATGGATGAACCCCTTGGTAAGTTCACTTTAGAATATTGATAAGGGTACTAGCCAACATACATATATTTAAGAAATATATACTTATTATTATAGATAGCGACCAGACTAGAAAGCAGAAGAAAAAGCGTCGTTCTTAACTCTGCCTCCACTGGAAATTGTACCCCAGACTTCATCATTAGCGTTCAGATAGTTAACCGTACGCGCCGTGGAGATGGACGAATAATAATTATCTAGTTTAATAGACTTTCCCGTGTTACACAACAACTTTTTCGTTTCTCCGCGATTCTTATTAACCGTACTAAAGAATCACTCCGTATGTGTGTATACTATCATGTAATTAAGCCAAACTACCTTCCTAACAAAATATATTAAAAAACTTTCCTACGAAAAAGACACCCATCTTTTACTCTATCCAATAAATATTCACTCAATATCCCGGCAAGGTGGGAAGACGACCTGCGCAGGTTGGCCGGCATCGAATGGATGCGAACGGCCACTGACAGGGAGAAGTGCGGTCATTTGGGAAAGGCCTATGTCCAACAGTGGATTGATACAAGCTGATGATGATGATATTCACTCACCTAATTAATAACTAGCGGGACTTATCGCGTATGTTTTTATATAATAAAGTTACCTTTATTAACCCGACGTTTTGGCTACGTTGCAGCAGCCATGGTCACGGGCAGACTGACTCAACTGACTCACTCACCTGATAGAACCATCCAAATTTATCATAGGGAATATTGAACACTCCGGGGAACTCTTCAGCGATGCTCAGCACCGGGTCCTCTATGCCCTCAAACAGCCAGGAGGACACGTTGGCCGTGAGGAACATGTTCCGGTGCTGGTACTGCAGGAACAGGTCTACCAAGGGACGGAGGGCTGCCCTTCCGTTGCGCAGGGTATAGGCTACTGTCTGCAAATAGATGGATACTCGTACATACTAATATTTAGATACATACGTATATTAGTAACTATTGACCCGCTCCGGCTTCCCACGGGTATAAAATATATAACCTACTTCACTATTTAATGGACGTTATTATACATACATATAAACGTTCCTCTTGAATCACTCTATCTATTAAAAAAACCGCATCAAAATCCGTTGCGTAGTTTCAAAGATTTAAGCATACAAAGGGACATAGGGACAGAGAAAGCGACTTTGTTTTATACTATGTAGTGATAATAAGACATATAACAGTCAAATAGACGCTATATTGAAAAAAGATGACATTAGGAGTACCTATAACCGCCGAGAATGTATGAGAAGATGTATGAATGTCAATGAAGCGAAAGTGGTCTGTCAGGATCGGGACAAATGGGGATCCGTGATCTCTGCCTACCCCTCTACAGGGAATCAGGCGTGATGTGTATGTATGTATGTACATTAGTACAGATCTTGATACTGACAAACCACTAGCGTTTTGACACTCGGCGGTAATACGTACTTATTACGTCACCTTGTTTCAATATGTCGTCTATCTGACTATCATGTCTGAGTCGACGACCCCTACGTAACCGCCCTTCCACAAATATCACAAAATCTTCAACGACGAAAAAATAACTATTGTCACGAAACGAATGACTACAAAGCAGTTTATGGTTTCAATGTGGCCATATAATCTCTAATTCCATTCTCTAGTCGCTAACGGTGAGAGAAAACATCGTGAGGAAACCTGCCTATCCTTCAGGATAGGTAATAGTTAGTGCCTGGATACGGCGATACGGTTCACTACCTATAACTTTGGGTGCTGTCTATCTAGTGATACGTGGGCTTCGAATGACCCATACCTAACATGCCTTCGAAATTTCGGAGATGGGCATTCAAACCTCTGACTGCACCGCCATAATAAAAAAGGCAGTGTGTATACACAAGTCGTGAAAGCGTATGTATATATGTCCATTTTCTAGTAACTCCGTTACAGATATTCATGAAGTGTACGTATGCAGTCGCCCCTTACCACAATGATAAAGGGAGTGTGAATACACAAGTCGTGAAAGCGTATTTATGTATGTCCATTCTCTAGTTTCAATGAAGTCTACGTATGCAATCGCCCCTTACCACAATGATGGGGTTGATGTTGGTGACGAGGTCGGAGAGGCTGCCGTTGGACCTCTCTGGGTCGAAGTGCCACCAGCGCTGGTTGAAGAACGACACCGTGCCGTTCTCGTAGAACGATATGTTGGTCTGCAAACGAAATGGGAAAAGGCTTAATACTGAATCCCGACTCTGGCATGTACCAATGAATGAAATTTAAATGTGTGTTTTTCATTTACATACATAATTTTACAATCGCTAACGGTGAGGGAAAACATCGTGAGGAAACCCCTCAGGATAGGTAATAGTCAGTGCCTATATACGGCGATACGGTTCACTACCTATCACGTTGGGTGCTGTCTATCTAGTGATACGCGGGCTTTGAATGACCCATACCTAACATGCCTTCGAAATTTCGGAGATGGGCACTCATGCCTCTGACTACCCCGCCATAATTAAAAGAGGGAGTGTGTATACACAAGTCGTGAAGCGTATGTATGTTTAAAACCGATGCTCTATATGGTGTAAAACAAAATGTATATACAAAACAAGAACACGTTCTCGACGATTAACCCTTGCGTTAGTCAGAGGTTCAGGTGTCCATCTCCGCAATTGCGAAAGTAGTCATTTTATGCCCACTTCGAACCCACGTGTTGACCAGATAGTCAGTACTCAGTGTGACAACTATTACCTGTTCGGGGAACAGGTAGGTTTCCTCACGATGTTTTCCCTCACCGTAGTGTTTAACGCATTTCGTAAATGTATTTTTATTACAAAAATGAACATAGGAACCAAAACAATATCTGGGTAGTCCCAAAAGAATCATCTCTTAAGACTATTGGTCGTGAGGTGAAAGTACGTATGATTTTAACAGGTTTGGTCAGTGAGTTTAAGTTGACATCGAATAGTTAACGAATTAGTGACAGGAGGTCAGTCAATTGCATAATTTTACTATCACGTAAAAGACAATAGTACTAAAGAATATGTAAACTATCTACCTTTGGTGTAAAAACATTTCAGAAAGCAGTGTAACTATATTTCATATTAATGTTATAATAATTAAATGGATAATTTCTAAAAGGGCACATGTCACATTGTATTTCATAGGAATTTGTGCTTTTTTAGAAATTATCCATTCAATTGAAAGTAATACTTATGGTGAACGAGACGATTTCGTCTGCTAAATTCTATGCAACCTAAAGGGTAAAAAATTATGTAAATGTATGTAAGTAGTAAAGCTGTTGATTGATAATTTACAGTAACATTTTTGGTGGTTATAGTGTATTCATTTCGCTTTTAGACCTCTAGGGGTAGGTAGATAAACTAGTAAACATTCGTATCCAGAAATACGAATCAATTTTAATGGAACGCGATATCTAGTCGATACTACAAATTGTCACTTGGTGCAAAGTCTAAAACATAAAATTTATGACATCATTGCCTATTCATGTTAGAATGAATAATCCTATACAATAAGTAATATTTAAACATTATTTTGTGTAAACACAATTGATAGTTAAATACTAAGTAAGTATAGGTACAACAGTAGGTAAGTATTATTAAAATGAATAGAAAAACAAAATTTCCACAGTTAAAAGATGAGTAATTTATTAAATTAATAATACCTATTGCAACCACATTGACTCACTGCTTTTCAATACATCACCAAGGTTAAGCAACGTTAGGCTTGTTAAGTTCCTGGATGGGTTACCATCTGATCGACACGTGTTTTGGTTACAATGTATAAGGGAACCTATTGATCAATTTAATATGTGATATTCAGTATCTGTAATCGTTTAAAAATCACCACGTTGGTTACATATAGACTTCACGACCATAATCCCTTACAGAGTAGTCAGGAGTTTGATAATCAGATGTTTCGACAAGCTATTTTCTCAATTGTGAAATACAGAGTTTGTTTATAGTCACAACACAAACGTTCGACTATTCTTTATGGTGCTGACTATTTGGGTAGCACGTGAGTTCAGGGTGACTAAATAACTTCACAATAAGGGGAATAAAAAGCTAATAAAATTCATTTGCGAAATACATAGAATACTACGGTGAGAGAAAACATCGTTTGGAAACCTACCTGTTCCCCGAACAGGTAATAGTGAGTGCTTGTAAAGGCGACACGGTTTACAACCGGCCACATTGAGTACTGATTATCTGGTCAACACGTGGATTCGAGGTGGCCATAGTATTGCTACCTCCGCGATTGCGGAGATAGACACCAGAACCTCTGACTACGTAGTTTGGGTTAATAGTCGTGAACGAGTTTGTCTTTAGACTAAAAAGCTAAGCTCTGAAATCTCTGTATCATATAGTGGACATAAACCGCAAATCTCTGACTACCCCGCAAGGAATAATGGTCTTAAAGTGTATGATATGAATAACTCTGATTCACTTTTATGTATGTATGTATATGTTGATGTTATTTTTCCTGATTCATTCAGTCTTTGCCCTGCCTTGTTATCAGAGTGACTAAATAGCTTTATTACATTGATTATAATTAACATACATACTTTATCTTTTCATTCACTCACAACACACATACAAACATACATATTCTCGTGCTTCATTCTTTTGAAGGGTGGACAGAATTTCACATATTTCCTCGATCATCTATAGAGACTTTACTCCTATGCCATGTCAACATTATTCATTCACACTGCATTTTCATGTATAATACGTATGCGATGACAAAGGAACTAAGGCTCAATGGGCTAGCAACCTGTTGTAATATTCCATAATAATGACCCTTTCGAGCTTCTATCTACCCCAAAAGTTATAGACGTGAGTTGTGAGCAATATGAAAATATAGTCTCTATTAAAGAATTTGAATGAGGCAAAATATTTGCCAAGACCTTTAATTTTGACGACCTAATCTCTGCCCATACCATTGGAAAGGAAAAAAGCGTGAATATATGTAAGTTATCTTCACACCCTAATTAATTCTCTTCCCGTGACCGTTTTCTAATCTCTAATGCGTTATAATATAGGGGCCGTATCAATCTACGTACAGTTATAGAGGTAATCACAGTTCGATATCACTCGCGTTTCAGCCACCGCTAGATAGGCGAAAGTATGTTATTAGCTTTATGAGAAAGTTGATCCCGAGCTCATTTGGATCGTAGATCAACTAACTAGCTGCCATTCTTCTTGACATGTCGTAGGAAAGGAATGAATGGTTTATTTGTAAAACATCTGTGTTGGTATATATTCCAATATATGTATATATACATATATATTGGAAAATAATTTAATGCTCATCTAAAAAGATGAAATGTACACCAAAATATACCTAAACACACCAAAATATAGCAAAAGTTAGGTTTGGGTTGGGACTGTATTATTTTGGTGTGCAAAACAGTATTTTTTAGTAAGCGTTTAAACATAAGCATATATTATATTATCATTAGCTTATTATCAGATGCTTAGAACATGTCGTCAACAATATGAAGCGACCAAGTGACTCGAATTCAATTGATTCTTTTGAGCGATGGACTAGCAAAATTTAATTAATGAATTCATATCAATTTCAGAAAACTATAATATGTGTTTACTGTTTTTATAGAAAGGTTGACTCTAAAGTTTTTGTACCCCAAATATTGAATGTACATACACATCACGCCCGTTTCCCTGCAGAGGGGTGTCTGTCTCGATTTTGACAAACCAGTTTCGATTTATTGACACTCATACACCTCCTCCTACACACTCGGCAGTTATAGGTACTTCTAACGATTGAATTTGTGAGAGTG
This sequence comes from Leucoptera coffeella, assembly GCA_030578115.1. Classification (NCBI taxonomy): domain Eukaryota; kingdom Metazoa; phylum Arthropoda; class Insecta; order Lepidoptera; family Lyonetiidae; genus Leucoptera; species Leucoptera coffeella. The sequence continues at coordinate 7,688 of JAMBLF010000947.1, read as the reverse complement.
ATTGAATGTATGTTATTAGTTTTACGAGAAAGTTGTCATTTGTAAAAACGTGAGCCAGTTAACCTTGTGTTTTCACTTGATACACCATATTACAGTAATTAATGACCTAAATTGAATGTACCAGTATTTACCTATGTGTGAACATAATGTTACGGTGTGGCAAAGATATGGAAACCGAAGTATCCGTAGGGTTATTATGTAAAAATTTGCAATCAGCAGTGATCGCAAAGTGATCGCGCGATCGATTGCTATTCGTTCATACAAATTGGTATTAGAGATCCCGCCACATAAGGTGGCAGTAGCCAAACTTGGAACTAAATTTGACGTTACCGCCATTGCGTGTTATTTTGTATGAAAGGTAAATTTAGTATTACCAGCGTTGTGTTTTTTGCCCACTCTTTGTAATTTTTATGTTTGTTAAGGGTGATTATAATAAATTGATTTCCGGAGTTTCTTGTTAGTTCTTCTCCAAGCTATGGTCTCCGCTGATCTAACCTCGGTAAAAAATATGTAAAGACAATGCTCAGTGCCATGTTTGAAATAATAGTTTTAAGAGATTCGCGATTTATACTCATGATATAAGATATAAGGGTGTGTATAAGATTGATTGCAGCTGTGGGAAATCCTACGTCGAACACACTAAACGGTCTATTGCGGACAGAGTGAAGGAAAACATAATATATGTAATATATAATAAGAAGGATAAGTCCCGTTAATTATTAATCATGTTTGAAATAGTTTAATAAACATATTTTGACTTTGATATATTAATTTGTTTTATTTGAGTTTATAGCTCTGCAACCAAAGACCGTTACAAATGAAACCTATAATGTATCGAGCCGTATGGCACAGTGAGTGCTAGTTTTGGCGTGTTTACTGGTAACACTGAATTACGCGACTGTGGCGACGCCTCCAACTGCCACCTTATGTGGCGGGATCTCTATGTAAGGTGTTCGCTCGCTGGTCGCGTTCTTACTGCTATCCAAAACCATACCAACATAACCAAAATCATTCATTCAAATTGACACGTAGAAACTAGCGCCCTAGCAATCAAGTAGCAATCGGTGGAACTAGCAAGTTTGTTATTGTTTATGTTTGAAAATGTTCAATAGGTTAGAAATTTTTAACTTGAAATATTTGCTACATTGTACCACAACTGTACACGTGAAAAGCCAAGAGCTGGCGTATAAGGCATAATTTGAAATAATGGTAAGTATTTTACACTAAAATCAATAGTGAAATGAACATAAATGTGGAAATATGTAATTTATTACTTGAGCACTAAAGTTTATGTTTTTTCAGGCTGAAAACTTCGATATGCCAGGCCATATCAAGAGCAAGAAGAGGAGAGCTAGCCATATCACTTTGAAAATGCAGGTATTGTCTTCTTGAATAATATATTTTAGTGTAAAAACTTATAACACATAATAACAATAACAACTATACCACAGTTACTTGGACCATCTGAGTAACTTACTTACTAAAATACACTTTACTCATTCTCGCTACACACGGTAAAACAGATATCATGAATTCCCATTGATACCAATCATGGAAAATAACTCTTACTAGATCTACATCATACACCTTTATTCTTTAGCCTACATTACTCTTGTCATAGTCATCATTGCACTTCCACGGGCATATGCACGCTAAACCATACCCATAGGTCACACAAATAAGCATGTTAGGAGTGATATTGAATGACAGAATTAAAAATAGATGTAGAGGCTAAGATTTAAAAGGGCATGCTTCGATCGTTTATATATGTTATGAGGATAAAGGATAGTAGATTGACAAAAGATTTGAATTGAACAAAAGATTTGAAATTGAAGAATTGAATATATGTGTGTGAATTGGAAGGGCGATTACCAAATGGGACAAATGACAGTTAGACAGACTCCATATTGAAAGTGATGTTAGAAGTATATATAACCACTGAGAGTATATAAGTGTATAATGAAGCAAAAATGGTATGTCAGGGTGGGTATCTGTGATCTCTGACTACTCCTCTACAGGGAATTGAGTGTGATGTGTATGTATGTGATTAGTCAGGATCATTTGAGTTGGCGATCAATAGTCTCTGTTTGTCCCCTTAGGGACATAGGAGGTGTGAATATATGCATGTACTACAAATATTGTTGTTTTTATCATAACATAATATGTATTTAGAAGGTCAGGCAGTAAAAAACATTAAAATCTACCAAATTGAATAACTTATGACTTCTGGGTGCTAATAAACTAGTATATTTGGAGTTTGATTTCTGGTAGAAAAAAGGTACAATTTAATGTCATATGAATTTTTATTTGTTTCCATAATTGTGTATGATTTAACGTTGTTATTGTGTTTATTAATTTATGCATTGTTTATATTTATTAGGTGGAGGCTTCTTGTGTGTTGAAATCATTGATTCTTGTGTGTTGAACATGGAGCAAAAGAGAGTGGCAGCTAAAGAAAAACCTGCCAATGCTACCATGACCACTGCTGAAGCAGCTCGCATCCAAGCCAAGTCAACTTAATGTATAGATGAAAATTTTTAACTAAATTTAAAAATTAAAACTACATATTTGAATTTTCTATAAGATTTTTTATTTCTTCCTTTTGCCATCTACACAATTTCAACGATCAGGGCGCACAATTTCATCCACATTCTAAATGATTCACTTGATCTGAAAATAAAAAAAATATTTACAATGAGATTACAAATATACCCACAATATCTATCCTTCCAGGGAAAAACCTAATTACTTTCTATCTTAACGCTACTTTTGCCTCCTCGACATACATTCATCTTAACAGACATGTATGACATACATACAGACATGCCCACTGGTTGCACATATGAGATGAAATATTAATATGGATACATATATTCATGGCTCTACGTCCCTAACGGGATAGACTCTTTTATTCTTCACGCTGCGTACACCCACCTTGACAAGAATGTTTCTAATTTGATCAGTATATGTTCTACGCAGCCTAACTTGTCCTCCTCTACCTTCCACTTTAGCTCTATAAATTATAAATCCCTTTCGTAACCCTCTTCTCATCTATCTGCTCCATATGCCCAAACCTCATAACATACCTTTCTCTATGTTTGTAATTACATATTCTCCCATACCACAGTATTCATGAATCACACTATCATTGACAAAGCGTTCATGAATCCATTCTAAGCTATCACACAATCTTGCATAATACATTTTTCTGAGGGAGATCATCTCTAACTATTATTCTTCATTCATGACACTTCTGCCAAACCAAACACTCACTACCATACATAAGTGTAGGAAATAGAACATCATTATGAATAGCCAGTCTTCTGTTTCATTCTGAATCAACTAACTAGACATCAGTCTGCTCACAGCCGCATATTAATATCTTAAATGATGGAAGTGATATGCACATATATTGTGTAGTGTAAAGGGTAACAGTCAAATTATAATACATAGACATGTTAAGCCCGTTTCTCTCTATGTACATACATACACATCACGCCTGATTCCCTGTAGAAGGGTAGGCAGAGATCACAGATCCCCATTTGTCCCGATCCTGACAGACCACTTTTGCTTCATTGACTCTCATACATCTTCTCATACACACTCGGCGGTTATAGATACTCCTAACGTCACCTTTTTTCAATATAGCGTCTATCTGACTGTTATATATCTTATTAGGCCGGCCCCTACGTAACCGCCCTTCCACTTCACTCATATATATTCCTTTTGTCAATCTGCTATCATTCATCCGCATAACATGTCCAAACCATCAAAGCATGCTCTTTTCAATCTTAGTCACTACATCTTCTTTCAAACCACAACCTTCCCTCATCACACTATTTTTAATTCTATCATTCAATGTCACTCCTAACATGCTTCTCAGTGACTGCATTCATGCTTCTTTTGCCATACCCAACTTTCAGTACCATAAGTCAATGTTGGAACCAGCACAGCCCTATGAATAGCCATACGTGCCGATTAAGAAATCAACTGGCTACCCATAACACTATACATGGCCCCATTGATCTTATTGCCTGCACACACTCTACATTCAATATCTCCCTCACACTTTCCTCTCTCTATGTTATAAAAATAATATAATTCTATTAAATTATTATATAATACTGACCTTCAAACTATATACATCCAGTCTGATTGACCCTGAGGAAACTATAATATTTCCTTGATATATTGTTATTGTTAAGTGCAGCTGTAACTTCACGCACAGAGTTTGGGACACTGGGCTGGTCCAAATGTTATCTGTAGCTCATCCCAATAGATTTGTGGTCTGAAGCAGTAGCGAATAAATGCAAAAGCCGCGAAAATCTGTAAAGAAAATTATGTTTTAGTACATAAAATTATGACAACCAAATGATGGAAATTTATATTTGAATATAAGTTACCTTACCTTGCGTTCAAAGCTCAAACTTGTGCAATGACTTTGTTATGGACATAAAGGGCCTTAAATCATCGAAAGGCTGAAGAAACTCCTCGTCAGGCAGAGAATTAGGAGTTTTCGTCTTCTCAATTGTTACGCAGTTTTGCTCGCGCTTTCGCCGATATTCGCCTGCGTTGTGTTTCCCTCTACTGTCTCCTCACTCTCCACACTTATAATTTACTAGTGCGACTGCCTAAACTACTTTTTTAGCTTGTTTAAAGTTGCAAAACTTTCTAACAATCTGAAAGCAACCACCTTTTTACTTATCGCTGTTTGACATTTGAGTTTGCAAAATTTTCGCTCGTGATTGCTGTCAAAACTGCTTACATAATACCAATTATTATTGCTTTCATACATTTTCTTCGTTTTCGTTCGTTCTTTAATTGCTGTGTTGTTGTGGTGTTGTTGGCAGCACTGTTTCGATTGCTGTTGCAAATGCTATTCCATGATACATAATACGAAAGTCGTGTTTGACAGCGAAAATCGCACAATTTTCGTCGTTTGCTTACTGATCGCAAGTTACATAATAACCCTACCGGTTTGTCCAACTGTAGACCTCTTTTTTTTTGTATACGATCTTTTATTATTAGTAGAACATATACAGATCAAACTGTATAAATTATTCTCAAGGCGGGTGTACGTAGCTTGTATGAGAAGGTGATTGTGAGTGTAGGAAGTGATTTGTCAGGACCGTTAGAGTGGCAATCGTTAGTCTCTACCTATCCTGTTAGGAAAGTAGAAGCGTGAATATATGTTTACCCATATTACTTAAGTTTCTTTACATATTACTTAACAGAAAGCGTGCGTTAGTTAAGTAGGTTTCCAACTGATTAAGTCGCTCCATACGACATGTTGGGAAGAAAGATGACATTCTATTGAAGTCTAAGATAGTCCGTGAACTCTTGGCGTTTCTCAGTTAATTATTGGTTTAAAACAATAAAAGCTAGGGTGAAGAAACCTGCCTGTATAACGATCTGGCTACTCATTAGTGTTTGTTCACGACGGTATACTGTCTATCTGATAAACTACCAGTCTGATAGTTTGATCTGAACATCACTTATTCTTCATATACAAATGTGGCCATACTAACGTGCTCTCGTATAAATTGGTGCTCTCTTATTCTTAAGTTTCCCACGCGATGAAACCTACCTATAATCTGCATAGTCTGTATCTGTGAATGGCGATGGACTGATCACCGGTCACATCGACTACAGGAGCCCAACTCCACTGATGCTTTTTGCAAAATATAAGATCAATATCAGATCAGTAATAGTGTGAAAGTTAGTAGTAGATTAGCAAAAGTGACAAATTTCGTTATTTTTAAGCGAAATTTAAAACTTGCTAATCCACAACCAACTTCACATCGGATTTTGAACTGAGTTTGTGCTAAAACGCATTAGAGAACTTGGGCACCTGGCTATCTTAAGACATTTTTATATCAGACATATCTATAGATACATGTGTTTTGAAGTCAAAAGACCATAATCACGACATAAAACCATTTCGTGGCTAACGAACGTAAAACGTTTGTATTGTCTTCTAAAGTAACAAGTGTATCTTCTTTAAAATGTTAAAACTGAAACCAATATAGCGTGTATGTATGCCATATAAACTAGAACGCGAAAATGCATTCACTGCAACATTGCATCACCGAGTTATGCGTACGGAACTAGAATTGTAATTGCTGTTGCATGAACTGTTGCCATCCCTAACCAGCTATACGACGAGCTACCTTTCTTTACGGCACGAAGAATTATGACAGTTTTGCCTTTATTTATTTTAATCGTAAATGCATTCGTTAATACTCCGTATAAGCGCCATTATAACCCATATGAATTCTTAAAGTTTTACGAGATTTTAAGTCTTAGAAATTCTGTCCTTGTCTTAAGGTACAGTCAACGCTAAAATGCAGTCCCAGTAACTTTTTATAAAATTTACGTTTATAAGAACAAAAGACAATATTTTTCATTTCGAAGCACACGAACGTATAGTGGCCATGACAATGCAAAGTGGCACTAGTTTTAAAATGTTATATATTGTCTTTTGTTCTTATAAACTTAAACCTTATAAAAAGTTGCTGGGACTGCACTTTTAGTGCTGAATGTACATATACATATGTAAGTATGTATGTATATATCAGGTATTCTCAGAGGTATATTAGTTTTTCGTACACGTTAAGCATTATTATCGGAATTGCGCTGGGATTAACAATGAACATTGGTGACAGGTTGCTAGTCTATCGTCCAATAGATTCAATTATTAACTCGTAGTCCCTTAATCGCCTCTTACGATATGCTAGGGAATACGTTAGGCACGCCTAATCCTCTATTAATTAAGCCTTGTCATTTGTTATAATCTATTGATTAATATTCGGAAACGTAATTTTGGATACCAATAGTTATAGATAAATCAGAAACAATAAATTCTAAGATAAGATAAAATATATATTCGTAGAATAGACTAGAATATAGGTGGATCTACGTAGTTATACTTCAAGATAGTTAGAGGTTAATGAGTTATATGTAATTCAAGAGTAGCAAGTTTCATTTGATGCAATCAAGATACCATATTTCACCAAATAGTCAGCACCCAATATTCGTTGAAAATCCATGTCATGCCAATGAATAGGCAGGTTTTCTACCTTTTGTAACTCTATTATGTACATTTCGAAGTAGACAACGCCACATAGATACTTATAGGAACTATACTTCTGGAATTTAAGTTGATATGCCAATAAATGACCTACAGTATAATGTATATTGAGTAGAACCTACAGTTTACATATATAGTTTCATCTTGGTGTGATTATAGTTTCACGTTGCATGTTCTTAATGGGACCCTCTTACGTTGCTGTCTTTAATGTCTGCAGAGTTTCTTGGCATTTTTTCTCTTCAGGTTTTCCTTTACGAAATGCCAATAGTTCTATTAAATTTATTTTAATTTTTAAGAATATCTAATTTTAAAAACAATTTTTCATGTCCAAAATGTTTTTACTTTCAATAAGTGATTTTATGATCCTTATGTTGAATAAAAAAGGCATTTCATTTCCTTTCATTTCACTATGAAAGTCACAGTTAACATAGGACGATTAATCAATTTTTTGTATTTACTCTAAATGGTAAATTTTCCATATTTTGCTTAGTCATTTTGATAATCAATTACCTACTTATTAGGTTTACCTATGGATAAACTAATACCCAATTGTAGGTATAATCAAAATTTAATCAATCAATCGTAATTGACTATTACC